>JAJIBD010035815.1:0-17102 GCA_021461705.1 Cryptotis parvus
TTTTGTTTATGTTTGGGTGTTGCACTAGGCAATGCTCAGGTGTTACTCCTGGCTCTGCACTCGGAATAACTCCTGGCTGTGTTTGGGGGCCAATATGACAGGGATTGAACCCAAGTTGGCTGAATGCTGGGCAAGCACCTCTGTACCGTTATTATTCTACCTCTGTACTGTTGTTATTCTACTAAAATATAAATAAAGGGGGTTGGAGCGATATCACAGTGGGTAGGGCATTTGCCTAGCATGTGGCCGACCTGGGTTCAATTCCCAGCATCCCATATGGTCCCCCAAGCACTGCCAGGAGTAATTCCTGAGTGCAGAGCCAAGAATAACCCCTGAGCATTGCCGGGTGTGATCCAAAATCAAAAATAGATAGATGGTAGGTAGGTAGGTAGGTAGGTAGGTAGGTAGGTAGATTAGATAGATAGATAGATAGATAGATAGATAGATAGATAGATAGATAGATAGATAGATAGATAGATAGATAGATAGATAGATAGATAGATAGATAGATAGATAGATAGATAGATAGATAGATAGATAGATAGATAGATAGATAGATAGATAGATAGATAGATAGATAGACAGATAGATAGATAGACAGACAGACAGATAGATAGATAATGAAGTGTGGATAAGATACAAGAAGAGGTTATAGAGAATAGTAACAGTGCTTATCTCTGGGTGATAAGATTGTAATTGACCTTATTTTTTTATTTTTCAGCATTTCCTCAAATGAACACACAAATTGAATTTTCTACCTTCTGTTTAATCATGCATTTCTGATTTTATTTATTTCAAATATATTTTTCAGTTTCAGTTTTTTGTGGGGTGGCTATACCCAGGAGCTAGTCCCAGTTTAATTCAGGAGTCTAGGGGTGCTCCTAGCTCTGCTCAGGGGACATGAGATGATGGGGATCAAACCCATGCTGCCAGCACTAATGCTTATGCACCAGCCTGGTGATTTATCACTCCAGTATCAAATATATAATTTTAGAAATGAATTTTCTCCATGGGGCTGAGCTATAATACAGCAGATAAGGCATTTGTCTTGCAGGCAGCCAGCCTGAGTTCGATCCCAGCATCCCATATGGTCCCCTGGCACTGCCAGGACTAATCCTTGAGCACAGAGCTAGGAGTAAACCCTAGCACCACTGGGTGGGGCCTCAAAACAAAACAAAAAAAAAAAAAAGAAATGGATTTATCCAATAAATTTCAAGTTAGCCTGACTTAACACTTTTCTTTCTAATAAGACATACAATTTGTTAAGAATATTCAACATTCTCTTTTAAGTAAGAAATATATATTTTTTAAATTTTATTATACCACTGTGATATATATATAATTAAATAAGAAACATTATATTGAACTGGTGGTGGATATGGAGTAGGAATTACATATGTGGAAAACCATTATTAACAATAGTATAGGCCACATTATCTCAATTAAAAACGAATATTATATTGATCTCAGATTTTCTGAACAGAGTAAAATATAAGGAATGAAAGAAATTTGACTCAGGACAATAGGTATGGAAATAGTAAAATATTCAGAATTAACAGGGAAGCAGCCAATACACTTTAATAGTAAAGTGGCTGGTTATATATCCTGGAGACCCAAAAACACCCAGCAGAAACACTATCTGCATTTCTATATTCATCGCAGCACTATTCACAATAGACAGAATCTGAAACAACTTGAGTGTCGAGAACAGAAGAATGGATAAAAAAATATGATACATCTACACAATGGAATACTATGCAGCTGTCAGAAAAGACAAAGTCATGAAATTTACCTGCAAATGGATGGACATGGATGGAGATTATCATGCTGAGTGAAATTAGTCAGAAGAAAAAGGACAGAAATAGAATGACTGCATTCATTAATGGGATAAAAATATATACCAAAAAAAAGCAAAAAAAAAAAAAAGTCAGAGACCTCCTATCTACATACAGTAAGATGGCCTCCACTAAATATTACTGTAGCAAATAGATTTATTTTGTGGGTAGTGCTTTGTGCACACCTGGTGGTGCTCTGGATCACTCCTAATGTTGCTTGGGGACTATGAGGGGCCAGGAATTGAACCAGGGCCAGTGACACGCAAGGCAGCATCTTAACTTTTTACTATCTCTCTAGCCCTGGATTCATTGTTCTGGCCTTAAATACTTATCAAAAATATTGCCCACCATTCCTCCGAAAACTAGACATTGCGCCCCCATTTGATCCAGCAATAGCACTCCTGGGAATATACCCGAGACCGAAAAACACATAGCAGAAACACTATCTGTACTTCTTTATTCATCTCTGCGCTATTCACTATAGCTAGAATCTGGAAACAACCTAAATGCCCGAGAACAGAGGACTGGCTAAAGAAACTGTGGTTCATCTACACTATGGAATACTATGCGGCTGTCAGAAAAGATAAAATTATGAAATTTACCTGCAAATGGATGGACATGGAGACTATCATGCTGAGTGAAATTAGTCAGAAGGAAAAGGACAGATATAGAATGACTGCATTCATTAATAGGATATAAATAGATACCAGTGTTTTACTAAATGTGGGGAAATGGTAATGGCAGATTAAAACTCACCATTGAATATACACAGAGACTTAAGTGATAAACTCTAAATATCTGCAGGGCTAGGCACAATGTGTAAAAGAAGAGGGGGAGAGATGCAGAGACAGCGAGAGATAGAGAGAGAGAGAGAGAGAGAGGAAACAGGGCTACCTGCTGTTGAGGCAGCCTGGGGTGGGTGGGAGGGGAGGGGTACATTGGTGGTGGAAATGGGGCACTGGTGGGAGGGATGGGTGCTGGAATACTGTATTACCAAGAACCAATTGTGAACACCTTTGTAATTGTATGTCTCATGGTGGTATGATAAAAAAATTAAAAAAAAAAGAATATTGCCCACTCAGAACAGTCTAAGGAACTGGCCCAGGACAACATGTTTTAGTGAAAAACACTAAGACTTCATCCTATTTTGTTTTCTAGAACTCTGCTATCAGTGAAAATAGCATTGTTTTATTTGCACCTGTGATGAGCAACTATTTTTTTTCATAATGGCTATTTAAGAGGTAAACACAATGCATTTAAGGCCACATTATTTTTATCTTCAAAATAAATATAGCTTTATGAAAAAAAAAATATATATATACCAGTATTCTACTACTTGTGGGAAATGCTAAAGCCAGACTAGAACTGAGTGTTGAATGTACACAAAGGGATTTACATGATAAAACCCTGAATGTCTGTAGGTCAAGCCACAATGTGTAAAGAGAGAGAGAGAGAGAGAGAGAGAGAGAGAGAGAGAGAAAGAGAAAGAGAGAAGGAAAATGCCTGTTATAGAGACAGGCTGGGGAAATGGGAGGGAATTTGGGGACACTGGTGGTGAGAATAGGACACTGGTGCTGGAACACTGTATGACCGAAACCCAAACATGAACATCTTTGTAATTGTACATCTCACGGTGGTATAATAAAATTTTTTAAAAATAGTAAAGTGGTATAGATTGTTAAGCTCTCAACTGACTTTGGATCCTTTTTGTTAACAAAGAGAGGGAGGCAGGATTCAAAATCCATTTTCTGTAGCCCATACCTGAGTTTGAACTAATGTAGGCCTCTGAGTTCGCATCTCCTGGATCAAGTTAAAAAATACTGAAATTCTCAGGAATTATCTATCAAGAAAGAAAGACAGAATATAATTGATGTTATCTTCAGTAATACGCCACTGTAGTCTCGCTACTTGTCATCTACTGTCTTCTGGGATAATGTCTGAAAAAGAATGCTTTGCTTTTCATTCCAATGCCAGGACAAGCACTCTACCACTAAGTCACGGGCCCAGTCCAAAGGATGCATTTTTATTTATTTATTCTTTGTGAGGCCACACCTCCACAGTGTCAAAGGCTATGCATATCTCTGCTCAGACTTGCTCTTGGACATGCTCAGTGGACGGTACACCGAAGGGAATCCAAGCTGGTCTCATGCGTGTAGAGCATGCATGCAGCTCACAGAGCTCTCTCCCAATCTCAGAAGCATTTTAAAAATTAAAATGCCCATCACTTCACTTGCACCATAATTTAGAATCTACTATTTTTCAGGGGCAGAGAGACAGGACAGAAGTGAGGCACTTGCCTTGCATGAGGCCCACCCAGGTTCAATCCTGGCACCACCTACTGTTTTCTGAGCACTTCCAGAAGTGACCCCTGAGCACAATCAACAAACAAACAAAAAGTGGTATTTTTCCTGTTAAAGAATGAAGAAATTATGCAGAATGATTTCACATGGGGTGATAAAGTGTTTGGAGTTAAAGATAATAAAGGAGAAGCTTCAGCAGTGAGAAAACATAGAGTTTCTGAAATCATTTGGTGGTTAAAGGCTGTATTTTAAACTTCCCCCTTTAAAAATTTGGTAGTGATGGGTAACCAGGGTCTGCATGCCTGCAAGGTGTTGTCCTCTGTTGCTGAGCACATTTCCGAGCCTTGAAAATTACAATTTCTGGGACTGGAGCGATAGCCCAGTGGGTAGGGCGTTTGCCTTGCACGTGGTTGGCCTCTGCCGGCCTGGGTTCGATCCCGGCATCCCCATATGGTCCCTGAGCACCGCCAGGAGTAATTCCTGAGTGCAGAGCCAGGAGTAGCCCCTGAGCATTGCGGGTATGACCCAAAAAGGAAAAAAAATTACAATTTCTTATTAGACTTTACACAGGTGATTTCTGGATTAGGACACAGAGCTTGTCTATCTCCTATAATAGCTAGTATAAAAAGCAGGGTCTAAGAGAGTACTGCAGCTAAGGTACTTGCATGTAAGCCTTGCATGTCGCTGGACTGAGTTCAACCCCCCAGCACCATATATGGCACCCTGAGCCTGCCAGGAGTGATCCCTGAGTACAAAGCCAGGAGTAACCCTGAGCACTGCCAGGTGTGGCCGAGCCTTCCCACCAAAGGAATGTGGGGACTGCTTCTCAATTTAGCAAACTGCTTCTCAAGGCATTAGAAGCAACAGGAATTTTATTTTTCTTTTTGGGGTCACACCCAGCAATGCTCAGGGGTTACTCCTGGCTCTTCGCTCAGAAAGTTCTCCTGGCGGTGCTTGGGGGGACCATATGGGATGTCGGGATCACACCTGGGTCAGCTGCGTGCAAGGCAAATGCCCTACCCGCTGTGCTGTCGCTCGCCCCCAGGACCAGGAAATTTTTCTGAACTTCCCCACCCCGAAGGCAGAAATTCTCTTTAAATTCATTTGAAGTGGACCCCAAGATTTTGCATTCATAACAATTTCTCAACTATGCAGACATTGCTTGTCTGGGGACCACCAACAGAGGAATTAGTTGAACCATCTGACAAACCAGATCTCCCAATAAGTGCTCTAGAAAAGAGGAACCCCGGAAATAAATATTTGGAAGAACCAAGCAATTCCTAAGTGTGAAAACCACAAAGTAAACAGATGGCAAGTGCTCTATTAAACTCACCCCGTCTTTCCAGCAACATCCACGTATAATCGACAGCACAAATAACACCAGTCCTTCCACAGCCGGCGCTGAAAAGAAAGACCAGAGTAGAGTGTATGTGTAAATGCAGAGATGGGTCATTGCAACTGGAAACAAGCCAGTAGGCATAAGGAGGGAAGAAACCTGCAGGCAGTGAAACTCTTAAACTTCCAGTGTTTCCCTGAACACATTTGTCAATGGTGACCTGTCCCACTAAATCCCAGGACAGATCCTAAGATTCTCCCTGCTTGTGTCTCCAGAACTGTTCAGTTCACAAGTAACTTATAAGAGCAATATTGACTTCGTGTTCAGGTATTTAAATTCAACTATGTACCTTTCTCTTTCTATCACTTGTGTCTAAAGGTGATTCCTCTCTGATCAGTTGGAAGAAGCAAAACTAGTCATGGGAATTTAAGCTCTCGAACTCAAACCACCTTCCGTTCCAACTAAGTCGGTCTTCCTTCAGTGAAGTTGGAAATCCTAGCCAGACTGGCAGTGTTTGTTCTGAAGCCTGAGAAGAAGCTTGGCACATCAGGCACACCAGCATCATACCTGCAGTGAATACAGAGAGAGGAACCCCATCGTCCTCTTGGTAACAGCGCACATCCCAAATGAGCTCAAGAATGGGGTCTATTGATGAAGGTACATCATGGTCAGGCCAATTCATGTAATGAAACTGGTAGATGGTTCGAGTTTCCTATGAAAGGTAAGAGAAAAGCAGAGCTCAGAGGTGACTTCATTCTACGTCCAGATGCCTCTGACTTTACCAATTTGCATCATCCTTCATTGCAACTGATGCAGCTTTCCTCCCTAAAGACCTCTGGTGCCTTCTGGGAGCAATTAAAAGTCATTTCAGGTTACTTAACCATTGACCAGGCCTTATTTGTATTTCTCACAAGAGAAGGTCTAGGAAAAGATTCCAAACCAAGCTTCCCAACTGGTGCATTTCAAATGGGTTACAGGCACACTGAGACATTAAAACCCTTTGCCTTTGAGAGAATGGACAGCCTGAGCTCTCATATCAGCTCCTGGCTTCTATTCACTGTACAGTCTCTACTTACCCTATAAATATTATCATTTTATAAGTATGCCATGGGGGTGGTACAGATCAGGGAGCACAGATTAAAGCACAAGTCTCTTTTTAATCGCGAAGATTTATTTCAGACATCAAGGCTCCATCACTCCCCTTTGTCTTAGCCGTGACCTGAATCACAGACGTGTAGACTTACCTGCTGGATCTCAGCACTGTTGAGTTTTGACTGCTCTGTACTTACACTATTGAACGTGGCTTTTAGAGTCCTGATTACATAATCAGATTTTCTTTTTCAGCCTCCTAAGAAGTAGATTAAACAATTGGTAATTTCAGAGACTATTGGCGGCTCCCTCTTAAATAAGTTCTAGAACATTTGCTCAGCTCTGATGGACACAGCCATGATACTTACACAAGATATGGAAAAAGGACCCAATTGTAGTTGTGCCTCTCTGGCTCGGACCAATAGCGCTCACATTTTTCTGTTGCACAAAGCAGAATGACAGAGTTTCTTTATACAGTCCTCTCTTCTGGGTAACAAGATCCACTCCCTCACTCTCAAGCAAATTCAGCTCTGTTGCCCTTTGTAGTGGTGATGGTTATTTTACATTTGGGGGCTACAACTAGCAGTGGTGGAGAGTCACCTCCCAGAAGTGCTCAGGTATCACACCTGGACCTCCACACCCAGAACAGGTGCTCACCCCTTTGAGCTGTATCTCTAGCCCTCCCTCCACTCTGCTTCCTTAGTTCCTTCCAAGCCCCTTGGACTTTTTTTTTCTTTTTCGGTCACACCCGGCAATGCTCAGGGGCTACTCCTGGCTCTGCACTCAGGATTAATTCCTGGCGGTGCTTTCGGGGGACCATATGGGATGCTGAGGGGCCCACAGCGTGCGAGGCAAACACCCTACCTGCTGTGCTACCGCTCTGACCCGCCCCTTGGACTTTAACCCCAATATCTTATTTCCCACCATGGAATTTCCAAGGATGAGAAAATAAATGATAAAGGATAACTAAGTAAAAAACTTCCTAGAAATCTGAAAAGAAGAAATAAATATCTTTGACATTTTCCGGTACTTCAAAATGATGCAAAGAAATCGTGTGTGACAACAAAAGTGTGCAAGCTAATTGAAACACTAAATTTCAGGGACTGGAGAGGTAGTATGCTAACAGGGTGCTCTACTTGCACGCGGTGGAGCTCCATTCAATCCCTGGCACCACATACGGTCCCAGTACCACCAGGAGAAAGTGAGCCCTGATCACTGCAGTGTGGCCCAAAACAAAAATCAGACACACCCACCAATTTTAATTAAATCTAGTAATTCTTAATTTGATACTAAATTTAGCGTGAGTGTTAAACTTCAGTGTGTCAAATCAGCATGGCGGCAGTAGGTAAGAGTGATGTTAAGTGGAGATACAATATGAGGCACATAACTAATTTTAAACTTTTCAAGAACCACATTCCAAAACTGAAAAGGGGATAATTATAATATACCCTACTTAACCCAATGTAACAAATTTTTTACCAACATGCAATAAAAATAGAAGTTATTAAGTATTTGAGCTACCCGTGTCGTATTTGATATGCCAAATACCAGTAACAATTATAGACCTCATTCCCATGACCTGATGGAATGGTTTGAGGCTCTTTATGTTCCTGGAGCAAGCAGGTGCCCTTGGGCTCTACTATGAGACAGGACATATGGAGATGTTACTGGTGCCCACTCGGCTAGTCGATGGTGAATGGGAAGACAGTGATACAGTGATTAAATATTAGACTTCTGGTTGCTGGTTGTGTTTTGGGTCACACTGATGTCGTTCTGGGGCTAGTCCTGGCTCTGTGCTTAGATGTGAACCCTAGTGGTACTCAGGGGACCGTAGGTGGTGCCAGGAAAGCCTTCATCCCTGTATTGCCTCCTAGCCCCTACATATTTGACATGTTTTTTTTCTTTTTTTGGGTCACACCAGCGATGCTCAGGGGTTATTCCTGGCTCTGCGCTCAGGAATTACTCCTGGCAGTGTTCAGGGACCATATGGGATGTGGGGGATCAAACCCAGATCGGCGCATGCAAGGTAAACATTCTACTGGCTTACTTGACACTTTTAAGTCTAAAACTTCAGTGTGCATTTTGTATTTGTAGCACACCCCAATTTGTACAGTAAATTTTCACAGGAATGATCTTGTTTCCATTTAGATTTCATAACATTCACAAACTTGAAAACAGCATGCTCAAGTTGTTCCAAACATGCTGAACAGTTTGCAGTAGCTGAATTGATTGCTGATTTTTTGTATTAAATTCATTGAAATAGAATAAAATCACTGATTTCCTTGGTCTCCTTGACCAGATGTAAGAATTCAGGGGCTACCGGATACTGCCCCCTGGACAGGCACAGTTAGAAACTAAAGACCAGCAATTCAATATGTCTGCTTTTAAAATGTGAAAAATGAACAGTTGTACTTTTAAAACATGCTTAACTTCTTTTCATCTACAGGAAATGGACATAAGATTCTTTGGGGTTTAAAAAATACCTTGGAGTCAGTATCATATTCCCAAACTGAAAATTAGGAAGCTGCAACTGATTTTTCCCCAGGCACACTTAAGGAGAAGCTAACTCTGACTTCTTTACACCTTATTCTCTTTCTTTTACCTTCATGTATACAAGAAACTCACCTTCCCCATTTCAAATTCCATGCAGGCCATAACAATGATCTGCGGAAAGAAGCAAAAAACTTAACTATCTGTAGAGTAGTACAGAGCAGCTAATACAGGAGCCTCAGGGCCAGAAACTGCTATTTCTTGTGTGTGTGAGTGTGTTTGTGAGTGTGGCTGTGTGTGTGTGTGTAAGTGTGAGTGTGTTTATGAGTGTGTGTGTGAATGTGTGTGTGTTATGCCAGGCATTAAACTCAGAGCCGCCAATGGACAGAACACACACCCTGGCCCTGAACTGTATCATTGGTCTTCTCGGGGCTGGCAGGAGCTTCTCAGCTTCCCCAGGGGACCCGTGGTCACTCATCCTGCTCTGCTGCAGCCCAGCAAGGTGGGGATCCCCTAAGTTAGCCGGTGGTGCAGGATCTCAAGCGTGGGGTGTCCACCCCAGGCATTTGCTCCAAGTTTTAGAGCTCTCTCCTGGCCCCTTGTTTGTTTTTCAACCTGTCCCCCAAATCCTGGTAAATAATAAAAATAGTGCTTCCAACCTTCCTTCTTTCTGTCCGCACTTCCCTTTTTCTATTCAAATCTTCACATTCTTGTCAACAAATGAGCAAGAAGCACTTTCATTTCCTTTAACAAGAGTAACATTGAATTTTTTTTTCCTTTTCTTTGGGTCACACCCGGCGATGCTCAGGGGGTTACTCCTGGCTCTTTGCTCAGGAATTACTCCTGGAAGTGCTCAGGGGACCATATGGGATGCTGGGGATCGAACCGGGTCAGCTGAGTGCAAGGCAAACACCCTCCCCACTGTGCTATTGCTCCGGCCCCTGTAACATTGAATTTTGTATCGAAGGTGCCTGAAGACTGAAATTCTGTGCAGGACCCAAAGAAGCACTGATTTTAATGCATAGGAAACTTTGGTCACATTGTCTGACCTCCTAGTCACTTTGTCCTTTAAAACTACTCCCCAGGGGCCATAGCAATTAGCACAGTGAGGAGGGTGTTCACTTTACACACTGCCAAAAGGGTTCCATCCTGGGTTTACCAGATTGTCCCCCAAGCACTTGCCAAGAGTAATTCCTGAGTGCAGAGTCAGGAGGAACCCCTGAGTATCACAGGGTGTGACCCAAAAACCAGAAAATAAAATGAAATAAAACTGTGCTCCACCCCCAAAACAAAAAATTAGAGAATACAGCAACAACCATAGCTTTGCACTTACCAGGACACTATACTCCCAAATCATTCACCAAAGTCTAGGAGTTGTAGGCAAAGGGCCCTGGGTGGCAATATATGCCCTGGATGCATAAACTCCTAAGGACAGAGAAAATGACATGCACCGACTTCCTCTCTCTTCTTAGGGACCTAGAGCGGTAAGGGCTGCTGGAGTGTACCTTAATGAAGTTGGCATTGATGTAGCTGGAATCTTCATCAGAGGTTATCAGCGACAACTCTACCAGGCTATGATCATCTAGAATGCAAAGAAAGACACAGGGGGCTGGAGCAATAATACAGCAGGTAGGGCGTTTGACCTGCATGTGGCCAACCTGGAGTTCCATCCCTGGTCCCCTGAGCATCACCAGGAGTGACCCCTGAGCTCAGAGCAGGAGGAAGTCCTCAGCTCCACCAGGTATCGCACCCAAACCAAAAAATAATAGTGAGGGACTGGGGCTATAGTCCAGAGGGTAGGGTGTTAGCCTTGCATGCCGGCCGTCCAGGGTTCGATCCCTGTCATCCCATAGGGTCCCCTGAGCACTGCCAGGAGTAATTTCTGAGTGCAAAACCAGGGGTAACCCCTGAGCATTACCAGGTTTGACCCGAAAAGAAACAAAGTGAAATAAATGATTAAAAAAAGATAGAGAGGGCCGGAGGCGATAGTCCAGTGGGTAGAGGCGTTTGCCGTGTATGCGGCCAGCCTATGCTGACCCTGGTTGAATCTCCGGCATCCCATATGGTTCCCTGAGCACCGCCAGTAGTAATTCCTTAGTGCAGAGCCCAAGAACCCCTGAGCATCGCAGTGTGACCCAAAAAGTAAAAAAAAAGAGAGAGAGAGAGAGGGACATGAGCGATAAAGAAATAAAGAGGACTTACTGAGTTTTCTGCAATTCAGGGAGTACTGCTTTAAGTAGTGGATACTTACAATAAGTGTCTGATGCATAAATGAGTGAATTTTTCTTTATTCACTCATTTATTCAAATAGTACAGACTAATTTGTCAAAGCTACATTCAGGCTATAAATTAAAGAGATGAAACACAACTGAAGTTTACAGGGAGAGATGAAACTTACAGGGCAAGATATCCTTATATCGGTTTTCTTGATGTTCCTGGGCTTCTCAGCCACTGTGGTGGGGAAGATTCTGTCTGTCTTATACTTGGTGGATTGCCTTTTCCAGCTTCTGTAATAAAATTTCCTAACAATGAAATCTTCCTGGAGAAAGGAAGCAGGGTGTTCTCTCAAGAGAGTTTTCCTTATCACAGGCCTGAACACCTGTTAGCAGCCTTTTGGCATCACCAGAACTGCTTTCGTTTAGGAGAAACCCTAGAGTGCAATTCTACTCAGAGTTCAGTGCCATTTGGAGAAGGGAAATGATCACACTGTGTGTAGCTGAAGTACAAATAACTAAGTATCACTTTGTCACTTGTCTTCCGTTGTTCATCATTTGCTCCAGCGGGCCATTGCGTCTCCATTAGTTGGAAATGAGGACCATTATTGTTTCTGTTTTTGGCATATCGAATAGCTGAAGTACAGTCAGCTAAAACCAGAGGTGAAACTGGTGAACAGTTGAAGAAAAAAAAATTCACTGTCTTCTGAAAACAAACCATCACTAAGTGTCTCCCCAGAGGATTGGCATTACAAGTTAAATTTGCTGGGGCCGAGTGATAGTTCAGTGGGTATGGCGTTTTGCCCTTGCATGTGGCAAACCGGGTTCGATCCCTGGCACCCCATATGGTCCCCCCTGAGCACCGTCAGGACTTATACCTGAGTAAGAGCCAGGAGTAACTCCTGAGCATTGCCAGGTGTGACCCAAAAAGCAAAAAACAAAATAAACAAACAAAAAAGTTAAATTCTCTCTGCAGCAGCTCGGACAGGGTGAATGGGACTTGGAATTCAAGATGAAAACATTTCTTTCCATTTGACAAAATTTTAAAGATTATAAACGATACTTTTTTTTCTGGTGACTCAAACCTCAAGCCCATCTCCAATCAAACAATCATGAAATTGCTTCTGGTTGAGAGAGCTTGAGCTGGGCCAACTAAGATTAGCCAAATATGGCTAAATAAGATTCCTCAAGACAGAGAAGTTACTAAAATTATTCCGATTTGTGCTAGCATTATGCCAAATACACTATATTATACTATGTAACAGCAACATTTTTAGATCAGAGAAATGGTAACTCTTCAATTTCTTCTTAGGGAATCAACAACATTTCAAGGTCAGAGAGATAATACAACAGGTATAGCATTTTCCTTGCATGTAGCCGGCCCAGTTTTGATACACAACATCCTGTATGATCTCCTGGCCCACCAGGAGTGATCCCAAACTCAAAGCCAGGGTAACCTGAGTATTCCTGGGAATGTATTCCACTTCTCCAACCCCACCAAAAAAAAATCCCCAACAGTGTTCCAAACTTTTGTTTCATTCTCTTATCTTTCAAAGAAACCAACATGTGCGTGTCTGAACCAACAGATTTTATTTGGAGACTCTTTTAATTTTTTTTTTCTTTATTACTAGTATTATTATTTTTATTTATTTTTTTTCTTTTTGGGTCCACCATGGTGACACGAGGGGTTACTCTGGCTCTTCGCTCAGGAATTACTCCTGGTGGTGCTTGAGTGGACCATGTGGGCTGCTTGGGTTGGACCCAGGTCAGCCAGGGCAAGACAAACACCCTACCTGCTGTGCTATCGCTCCGGCCCTATTATTACTTTTTGTTTTTATACCACCGTGGATACAATTACAAAGATGTTCATGACTAGGTTTCAGCATTACTGTGTTCTAATACCCATCCCTCCACCAGTGCACATTTCCACCACCAATGTCCCTTGATTCCCTCCCCTCTCCCAGCCTGCCTCTACCCAGCAGGCACTCTGCCCTATTCTCTCTCTCTCTCTCTCTCTCTCTCTCTCTCTCTCTCTCTCTCTCTCTCTCTTTTTCCCTTCTCTTACCTTGGCTTGCAATACATAGATTTAGGGGTTATCATGTTATATCCATTGCTTACAGTCAATGCTCAGTTCTAGGCTGGCATTACCATTTATTTGGAATTCTTTAGGGAGAAAAAGGAGAACAGAGAGAGAGAGACAGAGAGAGAAACATGCTCAAGAGGGAGCGCGGTCTTCTCTAAAGGCAAGAGATCCCCAGTTTAAGCATCCCAGCATTAGGTACTGAAACATGAAAGTACGCATCTCAAAGAGGGACATGCAGGTGACACAGGTGCTCGGCACCACGCGGGCTAGGCCACACGGGCTCAGGCAGCATATGCACTTAGTTTTACTCAATTTGATAAAGACAAGAGAAAAAACGTTGTTTGTGAGTCAATATTTGTTGATTTGAATTTCAAGAAATAATGTATTACTTGCCACTGTTAGCCCACTTGAACTACTAATTACTTCCTCTGGAGGTCAGATTCCTCTGACTCTGCTGCGTGCTCTTTCTCCCCAACTTCCTTTCAGCATTTCCTTCTCTTTGGGCCCTTATTAAGTGTTACTTGGTTTCCTCTTTCTTCCCTGAGTTCTCTCTCCCACTTCCCACTCTGAAGGAAGGATTTCCCCTCTGGCTGTTTCTATCCTCTGAATTACGTTAAGTCCCAAAGCTAACTCTTCCAATTCTGTTCTTCTCTCATTAGATACATTTGCTCAGAGATATAATAGAAGACTTGTCTATTATGAGACCATAGCAGTACTCAAAGAATATTATTTATTCTTCTCAAGGACATATCTGTGGTTTTAAAAGCCTCCAGCTAGGGCCAGAGCAATAGTACAGCCAGTTGAGGTGTTTACCTTGCACACAGAGGGCCTGGGTTTGATCCCCATTATACTCATATAGTCCCTTGAGCACTTCCAGGAGTAATTTCGTAATTTTGAGTGCTGAACCAGAGTAACCTCAGAGCAATGCCAGGTGTTGTCAAGAGCCAAACAAACAAATAGGAAAAAAAGTTACTTTGGCTCATTCCCATGACCTGATGGAATGGTTTGAGAGCTCTTTATGTTCCTAGAGCTAGCAGATGCCCTTGGGCTAAAACACTAGCATGTGACAGGATGTATGGAAGATATTACTGAGTGCCTGCTTGAGCAAATCCCGATCAACGGGAAGACAAGTGATACAAGTGACAAGTGGAGTACAGATAGACAGACAGACAGACAGACGAATAGAGCACATACAATTACAATACATACATACATACATACATACATACATAAGGTTACCGGTCTGGGAATAGCTCAATGGCCTCGAGAGCACATGCTTGTATCGCTAGGAACCTGTTCAATCTCAACACTGGTTTCAGGAACCCCACCCACAACCACACCCAAGCACCAAACCAGGAATATCCCTTAAGTAAAATATCGGGTGAAGCCCTTAAAACAACAAAAAATTTTTTAAAGTTATTTGAAGAAGAAACAGTAGTAGGAAGCAAAGAAAACAAGAAAGCCTTAGGACTGTGAGGGTGGGTTAGGTTGAGGGAAAGAGGATTAGGTCAAGGCAAGGTAAGATATATGGTTCTAAGGTTCATGATGGCACCAGAAAGAAAACAGGAGAGTTGCTGAGAGAATAAAGACGAACAGGATCCCTCCACCGCTCTGAAGTATTGGAACATAGAAAAGCCGGCTTCTGTGTGCTTGCTAAGCTAATAGGATTTTTGCTTTGCAACCACACTACTTTTTTATTTCAAGTCCAGGAAAAATAGATCTGTGTACCTGACCTCAGGGTTGAGTTTCCTTGTTGTTTTGGGTCCTATCCAGCAGTGCTCAAGAAACCATGTGGGTGCCAAGGCTTGAATCTGGGTCTCCACATGCAAAACTGATCTCCCTTTGAGCCACAAGTCTTTTGCATATTTTTTCTCGTGACTAGCAAATTACAGTAAGTCCTCCTTATTTTCACAGAAGGTTCTTGAAATTGTGACTTTAAGTGAAGCAATTTATAATAAGAACATAGCTCTTCAATCTTGTTGTTTCCTTCAAGGTTAGCTGGATTTTTTTTTTTTTGTATCAGTATTATAACAGGACAACATTGGACAGAACTATGTTGTTTGAGGACCTACTGTATGAGTAATTAATTCTACGGTTACCCACAGAAGCAAATGAAAGGGTAAAGAAAACCCAACCCCGCCAGTTAATTTTGCTCTGGGGGACAATGTGCATAAGTCAGCCTTCTGAAACTGTGGCCTGTGTTCCGTTTGGGGTCACAGAGCTCAATAATGAGAACTGCAAAAATATGGCCACCGTAAAAAAGTTTCTAAGGCGAAATATCAAAACTTAATCCAAAAATCAAATCCGTCATAAATCCTAAAGTGTTTCTAAAGTGATTGCCCTTGGTTGTACTTCTTGAAAATAAAGGAGACTATAAGTGGAAAAAAGTTCAGAAGCTGGGGCATAGAAGCATGAATAACAGTCTGGAGTGCGGCAGTACAGCTTGGCCCCCAGTGCAAGGTGGGAGAGGGAATCAAAAGGTGGGCTGTAGAGGCCAGAGAGAATGATATTACAATGGGGTGGAGGAGGCATGCTTCCTTGTACACAGCAGACCTGGATTGATCCCGGCATCCCACATGGTCCTCAAGAGCACCACCAGGGCTCACCCCGAGTGTAGAGCCAGGGAATAACCACGATACACCAGGTGTGGCCCCAAACACCCAATTTAATATTATTGGCAAATCAGTAGATAACTCAATTAAAAAACTTTTTTAAACTGGGCGCTGCTACTGCAGGGCTCAGGGATACTTTCTCTGTGCCTTGGCGTTCTCAGATCTGAGTCTATATCCGGGTCCGCTAAAAGGAGAGAGGAAGCATGAATGCTAAATGAATGGGTCCGGTGGCGCACTGAACCAGAGGCTCAGGTGCTACTGGTTGGAACACAGGAATTAGCACACAAGTATTAGCCAAACAATGCGTTTCCCACTAAAATTAATTGTGTGCAGGACTTTCAGGCCTTCTACGATGACTCTAGGAGTACTGCAATACCAGCAAATTCTAGCATACATAAAATATTAGCATTTGACCTTCAAAACTGGACTTCAAGGCGGGCATCTTCATTCAGCGGGACTCACTGGCTTCCTCCCTTCATATTGAATACATTTATATTAAAATTGATTTGTCATTATCACTTTTTTGGACTCTGGGCCCTACCCCAGTGGTACTCAGCACTTACTCCAGGGATCACTCATGGCAGTGTTCAGGGTATGGGGGGTGCTGGGTATTGAATCCATGTTGAACAAATGCAAGGTAAATGCCCTACTTTCTGTACTTATCACTTGATCCCTAAATTTGTATTGTTCAATAAACTAATTTACTTTATCTACATATCCCAAATACCCTAAACCTCACCTTTTTTTGCTTTTTATTGTATAAATGGAATGAAATAATACCGAATAATATTTTAAAATTACAGATTTTTTTAAATTTTATTACACTGCTTTTAGACATACAACTGCAATATGCTCATGCTAGTTTTGGTTACACAGTGTTCCAACACCCATCCCTCCACCCGAACCCATCTCCCATCACCAATGTCCCCACCTCCCTCCCCCTCCCACACCTCAACTACTTGACAGGTTCTGTATGTCTTTTTCTCTCACCATATCTCTCCCTCCCTCCCTACCTTTCCTACACATCATAGGGTGCAGTACATTAAAGGACATAACTGTTTCCACTAGTTTGATGGACCGGCGTGGCCACAAGCAGCCACACAACTTAGGGCTTATGGTCAGCGTTCAGACAGTGAAAATGACA
>JAJIBD010035816.1:0-24513 GCA_021461705.1 Cryptotis parvus
GAGGACTGGCTAAAGAAACTGTGGTTCATCTACACTATGGAATACTATGCGGCTGTCAGAAAAGATAAAATTATGAAATTTACCTGCAAATGGATGGACATGGAGACTATCATGCTGAGTGAAATTAGTCAGAAGGAAAAGGACAGATATAGAATGACTGCATTCATTAATAGGATATAAATAGATACCAGTGTTTTACTAAATGTGGGAAATGGTAATGGCAGATTAAAACTCACCATTGAATATACACAGAGACTTAAGTGATAAACTCTAAATATCTGCAGGGCTAGGCACAATGTGTAAAAAGAAGAGGGAGAGAGATGCAGAGACAGCGAGATAGAGAGAGAGAGAGAGAGAGAGAGAGAGGAAACAGGGCTACCTGCTGTTGAGGCAGCCTGGGGTGGGTGGGAGGGGAGGGGTACATTGGTGGTGGAAATGGGGCACTGGTGGAGGGATGGGTGCTGGAATACTGTATTACCAAGAACCAATTGTGAACACCTTTGTAATTGTATGTCTCATTGGTGGTATGATAAAAATTAAAAAAAAAAGAATATTGCCCACTCAGAACAGTCTAAGGAACTGGCCCAGGACAACATGTTTTAGTGAAAAACACTAAGACTTCATCCTATTTTGTTTTCTAGAACTCTGCTATCAGTGAAAATAGCATTGTTTTATTTGCACCTGTGATGAGCAACTATTTTTTTTCATAATGGCTATTTAAGAGGTAAACACAATGCATTTAAGGCCACATTATTTTTATCTTCAAAATAAATATAGCTTTATGAAAAAAAATATATATATACCAGTATTCTACTACTTGTGGGAAATGCTAAAGCCAGACTAGAACTGAGTGTTGAATGTACACAAAGGGATTTACATGATAAACCCTGAATGTCTGTAGGTCAAGCCACAATGTGTAAAGAGAGAGAGAGAAAGAGAGAGAGAGAGAGAGAGAGAGAGAGAGA
This sequence comes from Cryptotis parvus, assembly GCA_021461705.1. Taxonomy (NCBI): domain Eukaryota; kingdom Metazoa; phylum Chordata; class Mammalia; order Eulipotyphla; family Soricidae; genus Cryptotis; species Cryptotis parvus. The sequence continues at coordinate 966 of JAJIBD010035816.1, forward strand.
GAAAGAGAAAGAGAGAAGGAAAATGCCTGTTATAGAGACAGGCTGGGGGAAATGGGAGGGAATTTGGGGACACTGGTGGTGAGAATAGGACACTGGTGCTGGAACACTGTATGACCGAAACCCAAACATGAACATCTTTGTAATTGTACATCTCACGGTGGTATAATAAAATTTTTTTAAAAATAGTAAAGTGGTATAGATTGTTAAGCTCTCAACTGACTTTGGATCCTTTTTGTTAACAAAGAGAGGGAGGCAGGATTCAAAATCCATTTTCTGTAGCCCATACCTGAGTTTGAACTAATGTAGGCCTCTGAGTTCGCATCTCCTGGATCAAGTTAAAAATACTGAAATTCTCAGGAATTATCTATCAAGAAAGAAAGACAGAATATAATTGATGTTATCTTCAGTAATACGCCACTGTAGTCTCGCTACTTGTCATCTACTGTCTTCTGGGATAATGTCTGAAAAAGAATGCTTTGCTTTTCATTCCAATGCCAGGACAAGCACTCTACCACTAAGTCACGAGCCCAGTCCAAAGGATGCATTTTTATTTATTTATTCTTTGTGAGGCCACACCTCACAGTGTCAAAGGCTATGCATATCTCTGCTCAGACTTGCTCTTGGACATGCTCAGTGGACGGTACACCGAAGGGAATCCAAGCTGGTCTCATGCGTGTAGAGCATGCATGCAGCTCACAGAGCTCTCTCCCAATCTCAGAAGCATTTTAAAAATTAAAATGCCCATCACTTCACTTGCACCATAATTTAGAATCTACTATTTTTCAGGGGCAGAGAGACAGGACAGAAGTGAGGCACTTGCCTTGCATGAGGCCCACCCAGGTTCAATCCTGGCACCACCTACTGTTTTCTGAGCACTTCCAGAAGTGACCCCTGAGCACAATCAACAAACAAACAAAAAGTGGTATTTTTCCTGTTAAAAGAATGAAGAAATTATGCAGAATGATTTCACATGGGGTGATAAAGTGTTTGGAGTTAAAGATAATAAAGGAGAAGCTTCAGCAGTGAGAAAACATAGAGTTTACGAAATCATTTGGTGGTTAAAGGCTGTATTTTAAACTTCCCCTTTAAAAATTTGGTAGTGATGGGTAACCAGGGTCTGCATGCCTGCAAGGTGTTGTCCTCTGTTGCTGAGCACATTTCGAGCCTTGAAAATTACAATTTCTGGGACTGGAGCGATAGCCCAGTGGGTAGGGCGTTGCCTTGCACGTGGTTGGCCTCTGCCGGCCTGGGTTCGATCCCCGGCATCCCATATGGTCCCTGAGCACCGCCAGGAGTAATTCCTGAGTGCAGAGCCAGGAGTAGCCCCTGAGCATTGCCGGGTATGACCCAAAAAGGAAAAAAAAATTACAATTTCTTATTAGACTTTACACAGGTGATTTCTGGATTAGGACACAGAGCTTGTCTATCTCCTATAATAGCTAGTATAAAAGCAGGGTCTAAGAGAGTACTGCAGCTAAGGTACTTGCATGTAAGCCTTGCATGTCGCTGGACTGAGTTCAACCCCCAGCACCATATATGGCACCCTGAGCCTGCCAGGAGTGATCCCTGAGTACAAAGCCAGGAGTAACCCTGAGCACTGCCAGGTGTGGCCGAGCCTTCCCACCAAAGGAATGTGGGGACTGCTTCTCAATTTAGCAAACTGCTTCTCAAGGCATTAGAAGCAACAGGAATTTTATTTTTCTTTTTGGGGTCACACCCAGCAATGCTCAGGGGTTACTCCTGGCTCTTACGCTCAGAAAGTTCTCCTGGCGGTGCTTGGGGGACCATATGGGATGTCGGGATCACACCTGGGTCAGCTGCGTGCAAGGCAAATGCCCTACCCGCTGTGCTGTCGCTCGCCCCAGGACCAGGAAATTTTTTCTGAACTTCCCCACCCCGAAGGCAGAAATTCTCTTTTTAAATTCATTTGAAGTGGACCCCAAGATTTTGCATTCATAACAATTTCTCAACTATGCAGACATTGCTTGTCTGGGGACCACCAACAGAGGAATTAATTGAACCATCTGACAAACCAGATCTCCCAATAAGTGCTCTAGAAAAGAGGAACCTCGAAATAAATATTTGGAAGAACCAAGCAATTCCTAAGTGTGAAAACCACAAAGTAAACAGATGGCAAGTGCTCTATTAAACTCACCCCGTCTTTCAGCAACATCCACGTATAATCGACAGCACAAATAACACCAGTCCTTCCACAGCCGGCGCTGAAAAGAAAGACCAGAGTAGAGTGTATGTGTAAATGCAGAGATGGGTCATTGCAACTGGAAACAAGCCAGTAGGCATAAGGAGGAAGAAACCTGCAGGCAGTGAAACTTCTTAAACTTCAGTGTTTCCCTGAACACATTTGTCAATGGTGACCTGTCCCACTAAATCCCAGGACAGATCCTAAGATTCTCCCTGCTTGTGTCTCCAGAACTGTTCAGTTCACAAGTAACTTATAAGAGCAATATTGACTTCGTGTTCAGGTATTTAAATTCAACTATGTACCTTTCTCTTTCTATCACTTGTGTCTAAAGGTGATTCCTCTCTGATCAGTTGGAAGAAGCAAAACTAGTCATGGGAATTTAAGCTCTACGAACTCAAACCACCTTCCGTTCCAACTAAGTCGGTCTTCCTTCAGTGAAGTTGGAAATCCTAGCCAGACTGGCAGTGTTTGTTCTGAAGCCTGAGAAGAAGCTTGGCACATCAGGCACACCAGCATCATACCTGCAGTGAATACAGAGAGGAACCCCATCGTCCTCTTGGTAACAGCGCACATCCCAAATGAGCTCAAGAATGGGGTCTATTGATGAAGGTACATCATGGTCAGGCCAATTCATGTAATGAAACTGGTAGATGGTTCGAGTTTCCTATGAAAGGTAAGAGAAAAGCAGAGCTCAGAGGTGACTTCATTCTACGTCCAGATGCCTCTGACTTTACCAATTTGCATCATCCTTCATTGCAACTGATGCAGCTTTCCTCCCTAAAGACCTCTGGTGCCTTCTGGGAGCAATTAAAAGTCATTTCAGGTTACTTAACCATTGACCAGGCCTTATTTGTATTTCTCACAAGAGAAGGTCTAGGAAAAGATTCCAAACCAAGCTTCCCAACTGGTGCATTTCAAATGGGTTACAGGCACACTGAGACATTAAAACCCTTTGCCTTTGAGAGAATGGACAGCCTGAGCTCTCATATCAGCTCCTGGCTTCTATTCACTGTACAGTCTCTACTTACCCTATAAATATTATCATTTTATAAGTATGCCATGGGGTGGTACAGATCAGGGAGCACAGATTAAAGCACAAGTCTCTTTTTAATGCGAAGATTTATTTCAGACATCAAAGGCTCCATCACTCCCCTTTGTCTTAGCCGTGACCCTGAATCACAGACGTGTAGACTTACCTGCTGGATCTCAGCACTGTTGAGTTTTGACTGCTCTGTACTTACACTATTGAACGTGGCTTTTAGAGTCCTGATTACATAATCAGATTTTCTTTTTCAGCCTCCTAAGAAGTAGATTAAACAATTGGTAATTTCAGAGACTATTGATGGCTCCCTCTTAAATAAGTTCTAGAACATTTGCTCAGCTCTGATGGACACAGCCATGATACTTACACAAGATATGGAAAAAAGGACCCAATTGTAGTTGTGCCTCTCTGGCTCGGACCAATAGCGCTCACATTTTTTCTGTTGCACAAAGCAGAATGACAGAGTTTCTTTATACAGTCCTCTCTTCTGGGTAACAAGATCCACTCCCTCACTCTCAAGCAAATTCAGCTCTGTTGCCCTTTGTAGTGGTGATGGTTATTTTACATTTGGGGGGGCTACAACTAGCAGTGGTGGAGAGTCACCTCCCAGAAGTGCTCAGGTATCACACCTGGACCTCCACACCCAGAGCAGGTGCTCACCCCTTTGAGCTGTATCTCTAGCCCTCCCTCCACTCTGCTTCCTTAGTTCCTTCCAACGCCCCTTGGACTTTTTTTTTTTTTCGGTCACACCCGGCAATGCTCAGGGGCTACTCCTGGCTCTGCACTCAGGATTAATTCCTGGCGGTGCTCGGGGGACCATATGGGATGCTGAGGGGCCCACCGCGTGCGAGGCAAACACCCTACCTGCTGTGCTATCGCTCTGACCCCGCCCCTTGGACTTTAACCCCAATATCTTATTTCCCACCATGGAATTTCCAAGGATGAGAAAATAAATGATAAAGGATAACTAAGTAAAAAACTTCCTAGAAATCTGAAAAAAGAAGAAATAAATATCTTTGACATTTTCCGTACTTCAAAATGATGCAAAGAAATCGTGTGTGACAACAAAAGTGTGCAAGCTAATTGAAACACTAAATTTCAGGGACTGGAGAGGTAGTATGCTAACAGGGTGCTCTACTTGCACGCAGTGGAGCTCCATTCAATCCCTGGCACCACATACGGTCCCCCGAGTACCACCAGGAGAAAGTGAGCCCTGATCACTGCAGTGTGGCCCAAAACAAAATCAGACACACCCACCAATTTTAATTAAATCTAGTAATTCTTAATTTGATACTAAATTTAGCGTGAGTGTTAAACTTCAGTGTGTCAAATCAGCATGGCGGCAGTAGGTAAGAGTGATGTTAAGTGGAGATACAATATGAGGCACATAACTAATTTTAAACTTTTCAAGAACCACATTCAAAACTGAAAAGGGGATAATTATAATATACCCTACTTAACCCAATGTAACAAATTTTTTACCAACATGCAATAAAAATAGAAGTTATTAAGTATTTGAGCTACCCGTGTCGTATTTGATATGCCAAATACCAGTAACAATTATAGACCTCATTCCCATGACCTGATGGAATGGTTTGAGGCTCTTTATGTTCCTGGAGCAAGCAGGTGCCCTTGGGCTCTACTAGCATGAGACAGGACATATGGAGATGTTACTGGTGCCCACTCGGGCCAATCGATGGTGAATGGGAAGACAGTGATACAGTGATTAAATATTAGACTTCTGGTTGCTGGTTGTGTTTTGGGTCACACTGATGTCGTTCTGGGGCTAGTCCTGGCTCTGTGCTTAGATGTGAACCCTAGTGGTACTCAGGGGACCGTAGGTGGTGCCAGGAAAAGCCTTCATCCCTGTATTGCCTCCCTAGCCCCCTACATATTTGACATGTTTTTTTTTTTTTTGGTCACACCCAGCGATGCTCAGGGGTTATTCCTGGCTCTGCGCTCAGGAATTACTCCTGGCAGTGTTCAGGGGACCATATGGGATGTGGGGATCAAACCCAGATCGGCCGCATGCAAGGTAAACATTCTACTGGCTTACTTGACACTTTTAAGTCTAAAACTTCAGTGTGCATTTTGTATTTGTAGCACACCCCAATTTGTACAGTAAATTTTCACAGGAATGATCTTGTTTCCATTTAGATTTCATAACATTCACAAACTTGAAAACAGCATGCTCAAGTTGTTCCAAACATGCTGAACAGTTTGCAGTAGCTGAATTGATTGCTGATTTTTGTATTAAATTCATTGAAATAGAATAAAATCACTGATTTCCTTGGTCTCCTTGACCAGATGTAAGAATTCAGGGGCTATCGGATACTGCCCCCTGGACAGGCACAGTTAGAAACTAAAAGACCAGCAATTCAATATGTCTGCTTTTAAAATGTGAAAAATGAACAGTTGTACTTTTTAAAACATGCTTAACTTCTTTTCATCTACAGGAAATGGACATAAGATTCTTTGGGGGTTTAAAAAATGCCTTGGGAGTCATATCATATTCCCAAACTGAAAATTAGGAAGCTGCAACTGATTTTTCCCAGGCACACTTAAGGAGAAGCTAACTCTGACTTCTTTACACCTTATTCTCTTTCTTTTACCTTCATGTATACAAGAAACTCACCTTCCCCATTTCAAATTCCATGCAGGCCATAACAATGATCTGCGGGAAAGAAGCAAAAACTTAACTATCTGTAGAGTAGTACAGAGCAGCTAATACAGGAGCCTCAGGGCCAGAAACTGCTATTTCTTGTGTGTGTGAGTGTGTTTGTGAGTGTGTGGCTGTGTGTGTGAGTGTAAGTGTGAGTGTGTTTATGAGTGTGTGTGTGAATGTGTGTGTGTTATGCCAGGCATTAAACTCAGAGCCGCCAATGGACAGAACACACACCCTGGCCCTGAACTGTATCATTGGTCTTCTCGGGGGCTGGCAGGAGCTTCTCAGCTTCCCCAGGGGACCCGTGGTCACTCATCCTGCTCTGCTGCAGCCCAGCAGGGTAGGGATCCCCTAAGTTAGCCGGTGGTGCAGGATCTCAAACGTGGGGTGTCCACCCACCAGGCATTTGCTCCAAGTTTTAGAGCTCTCTCCTGGCCCCTTGTTTGTTTTTCAACCTGTCCCCCCAAATCCTGGTAAATAATAAAAAATATTACTTCCAACCTTCCTTCTTTCTGTCCGCACTTCCCTTTTTTCTATTCAAATCTTCACATTCTTATTAACAAATGAGCAAGAAGCACTTTCATTTCCTTTAACAAGAGTAACATTGAATTTTTTTTTTCCTTTTCTTTGGGTCACACCCGGCGATGCTCAGGGGTTACTCCTGGCTCTTTGCTCAGGAATTACTCCTGGAAGTGCTCAGGGGACCATATGGGATGCTGGGGATCGAACCCGGGTCAGCTGAGTGCAAGGCAAACACCCTCCCCACTGTGCTATTGCTCCGGCCCCTGTAACATTGAATTTTGTATCGAAGGTGCCTGAAGACTGAAATTCTGTGCAGGAACCCCAAGAAGCACTGATTTTAATGCATAGGAAACTTTGGTCACATTGTCTGACCTCCTAGTCACTTTGTCCTTTAAAACTACTCCCCAGGGGCCATAGCAATTAGCACAGTGAGGAGGGTGTTCACTTTACACACTGCCAAAAAGGGTTCCATCCTGGGTTTACCAGATTGTCCCCCCAAGCACTGCCAAGAGTAATTCCTGAGTGCAGAGTCAGGAGGAACCCCTGAGCATCACAGGGTGTGACCCAAAAAGCCAGAAAATAAATGAAATAAAACTGTGCTCCACCCCCAAAACAAAAAATTAGAGAATACAGCAACAACCATAGCTTTGCACTTACCAGGACACTATACTCCCAAATCATTCTCCAAAAGTCTAGGGAGAGTTGTAGGCAAAGGGCCCTGGGTGGCAATATATGCCCTGGATGCATAAACTCCCTAAAGGACAGAGAAAATGACATGCACCGACTTCCTCTCTCTTCTTAGGGACCTAGAACGGTAAGGGCTGTGGAGTGTACCTTAATGAAGTTGGCATTGATGTAGCTGGAATCTTCATCAGAGGTTATCAACGACAACTCTACCAGGCTATGATCATCTAGAATACAAAAGAAAGACACAGGGGGCTGGAGCAATAATACAGCAGGTAGGGGCGTTTGACCTGCATGTGGCCAACCTGGGTTCCATCCCTGGTCCCCTGAGCATCACCAGGAGTGACCCCTGAGCTCAGAGCAGGAGGAAGTCCTCAGCTCCACCAGGTATCGCACCCAAACCAAAAAATAATAGTGAGGGACTGGGGCTATAGTCCAGAGGGTAGGGTGTTAGCCTTGCATGCGGCCGTCCAGGGTTCGATCCCTGTCATCCCATAGGGTCCCCTGAGCACTGCCAGGAGTAATTTCTGAGTGCAAAACCAGGAGTAACCCCTGAGCATTACCAGGTTTGACCCGAAAAGAAACAAAGTGAAATAAATGATTAAAAAAAAGATAGAGAGGGCCGGAGCGATAGTCCAGTGGGTAGGGCGTTTGCCGTGTATGCGGCCAGCCTATGCTGACCCTGGTTGAATCTCCGGCATCCCATATGGTTCCCTGAGCACCGCCAGTAGTAATTCCTTAGTGCAGAGCCCAAAAACCCTGAGCATCGCCGAGTGTGACCCAAAAAAAGTAAAAAAAAAAAGGAGAGAGAGAGAAAGAGAGAGGGACATGAACGATAAAGAGAAATAAAGAGGACTTACTGAGTTTTCTGCAATTCAGGGAGTACTGCTTTAAGTAGTGGATACTTACAATAAGTGTCTGATGCATAAATGAGTGAATTTTCTTTATTCACTCATTTATTCAAATTAGTACAGACTAATTTGTCAAAGCTACATTCCAGGCTATGAATTAAAGAGATAGAAACACAACTGAAGTTTACAGGGAGAGATGAAACTTACAGGGCAAGATATCCTTATATCGGTTTTTCTTGATGTTCCTGGGCTTCTCAGCCACTGTGGTGGGGAAGATTCTGTCTGTCTTATACTTGGTGGATTGCCTTTTCAGCTTCTGTAATAAAATTTCATAACAATGAAATCTTCCTGGAGAAAGGAAGCAGGGTGTTCTCTCAAGAGAGTTTTCCTTATCACAGGCCTGAACACCTGTTGGCAGCCTTTTGGCATCACCAGAACTGCTTCCGTTTAGGAGAAACCCTAGAGTGCAATTCTACTCAGAGTTCAGTGCCATTTGGAGAAGGGAAATGATCACACTGTGTGTAGCTGAAGTACAAATAACTAAGTATCACTTGTGTCACTTGTCTTCCCGTTGTTCATCATTTGCTCCAGCGGGCCTTAACGTCTCCATTAGTTGGAAATGAGGTCCATTATTGTTTCTGTTTTTGGCATATCGAATAGCTGAAGTACAGTCAGCTAAAACCAGAGGTGAAACTGGTGAACAGTTGAAAGAAAAAAAAATCCACTGTCTTCTGAAAACAAACCATCACTAAGTGTCTCCCCAGAGGATTTGCATTACAAGTTAAATTTGCTGGGGCCAGAGTGATAGTTCAGTGGGTATGGCGTTTGCCTTGCATGTGGCAAACCCGGTTTGATCCCTGGCATCCCATATGGTCCCCTGAGCACCGTCAGGACTTATACCTGAGTACAGAGCCAGGAGTAACTCCTGAGCATTGCCAGGTGTGACCCAAAAAAGCAAAAAACAAAATAAACAAACAAAAAAAGTTAAATTCTCTCTCTGCAGCAGCTCCGGACAGTGTGAATGGGACTTGGAATTCAAGATGAAAACATTTCTTTCCATCTGACAAAATTTTAAAGATTATAAACATACTTTTTTTCTGGTGACTCAAACCTCAAGCCCATCTCCAATCAAACAATCATGAAATTGCTTCTGTTGAGAGAGCTTGAGCTGGGCCAACTAAGATTAGCCAAATATGGCTAAATAAGATTCCTCAAGACAGAGAAGTTACTCAAAATTATTCCGATTTGTGCTAGCATTATGCCAAATACACTATATTATACTATGTAACAGCAACATTTTAGATCAGAGAAATGGTAACTCTTCAATTTCTTCTTAGGAATCAACAACATTCCAAGGTCAGAGAGATAATACAACAGGTATGGCATTTTCCTTGCATGTGGCTAGCCCAGTTTTGATACACAACATCCTGTATGATCTCCTGAGCCCACCAGGAGTGATCCCTAAACTCAAAGCCAGGAGTAAGCCCTGAGTATTCCTGGGAATGTATTCCCACTACTCCAACCCCACCAAAAAATCCCCAACAGTGTTCCAAACTTTGTTTCATTCTCTTATCTTTCAAAGAAACCAACATGTGTACGTGTCTGAAGCAAACAGATTTTATTTGGAGACTCTTTTTAATTTTTTTCTTTCTTTATTACTAGTATTATTATTTTTATTTATTTTTTCTTTTTGGGTCACACCTGGTGACACTGAGGGGTTACTCCTGGCTCTTCGCTCAGGAATTACTCCTGGTGGTGCTTGGTGGACCATGTGGGCTGCTGGGGATTGAACCCAGGTCAGCCAGGTGCAAGACAAACACCCTACCTGCTGTGCTATCGCCTCCGGCCCTATTATTACTTTTTGTTTTATTATACCACCGTGAGATATACAATTACAAAGATGTTCATGACTAGGTTTCAGCATTACAGTGTTCTAATACCCATCCCTCCACCAGTGCACATTTCCCACCACCAATGTCCCATGATTCCCTCCCTCTCTCCCAGCCTGCCTCCCGCAGCAGGCACTTTGCCTATTCTCTCTCTCTCTCTCTCTCTCTCTCTCTCTCTCTCTCTCTCTCTCTCTCTCCCTTCTCTTACACCTTGTGGCTTGCAATACATAGATTTAGGGGTTATCATGTATATCCCATTGCTTACAGTCAATGCTCAGTTCTAGGCTGGCATTACCATTTATTTGGAGATTCTTTAGGGAGAAAAAGGAGAACAGAGAGAGAGAGAAGCAGAGAGAGAGAGAGAAACATGCTCAAGAGGGAACGCAGTCTTCTAAAGGCAGAGAGATCCCCAGTTTAAGCATCCCAGCATTAGGTATGAAACATGAAAGTACGCATCTCAAGAGGGGACATGCAGGTGACACAGGTGCTCGGCACCACACGGGCTAGGCCACACGGGCTCAGGCAGCATATGCACTTAGTTTTACTCAATTTGATAAAGACAAGAGAAAAAACGTTTTTGTGAGAGTCAATATTTGTTGAGTTGAATTTCAAGAAATAACGTATTACTTGCCCACTGTTGGCCACTTGAACACTAATTACTTCCTCTAGGTCAGATTCCTCTGACTCTGCTGCGTGCTCTTTCTCCCCAACTTCCTTTTCAGCATTTCCTTCTCTTTGGGCCCTTATTACTCAGTGTTACTTGGTTTTCCTCTTTCTTCCCTGAGTTCTCTCTCCCACTTCCCACTCTGAAGGAAGGATTTCCCTCTGGCTGTTTCTATCCTCTGAATTACGTTAAGTCCCAAAGCTAACTCTTCAATTCTGTTCTTCTCTCATTAGATACATTTGCTCAGAGATATAATAGAAGACTTGTCTATTATGAGACCACACTTAGCAGTACTCAAGGAATATTATTTATTCTTCTCAAGGACATATCTGTGGATTTAAAAAGCCTCCAGCTAGGGCCAGAGCAATAGTACAGCGAAGTTGGTGTTTGCCTTGCACACAGAGGGCCTGGGTTTGATCCCCATTATCTCATATAGTCCCTTGAGCACTTCCAGGAGTAATTTCGTAATTTTGAGTGCTGAACCAGGAGTAACCTCAGAGCAATGCCAGGTGTTGTCCAAAGAGCCAAACAAACAAATAGGAAAAAAAAGTTACTTTGGCTCATTCCCATGACCTGATGGAATGGTTTGAGGCTCTTTATGTTCCTGGAGCTAGCAGATGCCCTTGGGCTACACTAGCATGTGACAGGATGTATGGAGATGTTACTGGTGCCTGCTTGAGCAAATCCACGATCAACGGGAAGACAAGTGATACAAGTGACAAGTGGGTAGATAGACAGACAGACAGACAGACAGATAGGCACATACATACATACATACATACATACATACATACATACATACATACAGGTTTAAGGTCTGAGATAGCTCAATGGCCTCGAACACATGCTTGTATGTAGGAGACCTGTTCAATCTCCAACACTGGTTACCAGGAACCCCACCCACACCCACACCCAAGCACCAAACCAGGAATATCCCTTAAGTAATATCGGGTGAAGCCCTTAAAACAACAAAAAATTTTTTTTAAAGTTATTTGAAGAAGAAACAGTAGTAGGAAGCAAAAGAAAACAAAGAAAGCAGGACTGTGAGGGTGGGTTAGGTTAGGGGGAAAAGTTAGGTCAAAGGCAAAGGTAAGATATATGGTTCAGAGTTCCTTAGAGATGGCACCAGAAAGAGAAAACAGGAGAGTTGCTGAGAGAATAAGGGGCAGACAGGATCCCTCCTGCACTCTGAGTGATTGGAACATAGAAAAAGCCGGCTTCTGTGTGCTTGCTAAGCTAATAGAAGTTTTGCTTTGCAACCCCACACTACTTTTTTATTTCAAGTCAGGAAAAATAGATCTGTGTACCTGACCTCAGGGTTGAGTTTCCTTGTTGTTTTGGGTCCTATCCAGCAGTGCTCAAGAAACCATGTGGTGCCAAGGCTTGAATCTGGGTCTCCCACATGCAAAACTGATGCTCCAACCCTTTGAGCCACAAGTCTTTTGCATGTTTTCTCATTGACTAGCAAATTACAGTAAGTCCTCCTTATTTTCACAAGAAGGTTCTTGGAAATTGTGACTTTAAGTGAAACGAGGTATAATAAGAACATAAGCTCTTCAATCTTGTTGTTTCCTTCAAGGTTAGCTGGATTTTTTTTTGTATCAGTATTATAACAGGACAACATTGGACAGAACTATGTTGTTTGAGGACCTACTGTATGAGTAATTAATTTACGGTTACCCACAGAAGCAAATAGAAAGGGTAAAGAAAACCCAACCCCGCAGTTAATTTTGCTCTGGGGGACAATGCTGTTGCATAGTCAACCTTCTGAAACTGTGGCCTGTGTTCCCGTTTGGGGTCACAGAGCTCAATGTGAGAACTGCAAAAAATATGATGACAACCGTAAAAGGTTTCTGAAGCCGAAATATCAAAACTTAATCCAAAAAATCAAATGCGCCATAAATCTAAAGTGTTTCTAAAAGTGATTGCCCTTGGTTGTACTTCTTGAAAATAAAGGAGCTACAAGTGGAAAAAAGTTCAAGAAGCTGGGGCATAGAGAAGCATGAATAACAGTCCGGGGTGCGGCAGTCCAGCTTGGCCCCCCAGTGCAAGGTGGGAGAGGGGAATCAAAGGTGGGCTGTAGGGCCAGAGTGATATTACAATGGGGTGGAGGAGGCATCTTCCTTGTACACAGCCGACCTGGATTGATCCCCGGCATCCCACATGGTCCTCAGAGCACCACCAGGGCTAATTCCTGAGTGTAGAGCCAGGAATAACCCTGATACACCAGGTGTGGCCCCAAACACCCCCAATTTAATATTATTGTAAATCAGTGATAACTCAATTAAAAAAACTTTTTTAAACTGGGCTGCTACTGCAGGGCTCAAGGTCTTTCTCTGTGCCTTGCGTTCTCAGATCTGGTCTATATCAGGTCGCTAAAGGAGAGAGGAAGCATGAATGTAAATGAATGGAATTCGGTGGCGCACTGAACCAGAGAGGCTCAGGTGCTACTGGTTGGAACACAGGAATTGGCCACAAGTGTGTAAACAATCGTTTCCCACTAAAATTAATTGTGTGCAGGACTTTCCTAGGCCTTCTACGATGACTCTAGAATTACTGCAATACCAACCCAAATTCTAGCATACATAAAATATTAGCATTTGACCTTCAAAACTGGACTTCAAAACGGGCATCTTCATTCAACGGGACTCACTGACACCTCCCTTCATATTGAATACATTTATATTAAATTGATTTGTCATTATCACTTTTTTGGACTCTGGGCCCTACCCAGTGGTACTCAGCACTTACTCCAGGGATCACTCATGGCAGTGTTCAGGGTATGGGGGTGCTGGGTATTGAATCCATGTTGAACAAATGCAAGGTAAATGCCCTACTTTCTGTACTATCACTTGATCCCTAAATTTGTATTGTTAATAAGCACAATTTTACTTTATCTACATATCCCCCAAATACCTAAACCTCACCTTTTTTTTGCTTTTTATTGTATAAATGGAATGAAATAATACCGAATAATATTTTAAGTACAGATTTTTTAAAATTTTATTACACTGCTTTTAGACATACAACTGCAATATGCTCATGCTCGAGTTTTGGTTCCACAGTGTTCCAACACCCATCCCTCCACCGAACCCATCTCCCATCACCAATGTCCCCACCTCCCTCCCCCTCCCACACCTCAACTACTTGACAGGTTCTGTATGTCTTTTCTCTCCTCTCTATCTCTCCCTCCCTCCTACCTTTCCTACACATCATAGAATGCAGTACATTAAAGGACATAACTGTTTCCACTAGTTTGATGGACCGCGTGGCCACAAGCAGCCACACAACTTAGGGGCTTTATGGTCAGCGTTCAGACAGTGAAAATGACAGCTAATGTGGTGGGTGAGTCTCATCCGGCTGCTTCCAGGACTTCCCAGAGGTGATGGACCATAAGTACAGATTATCCAAAGAAAATGGTAATACATATTCAATGGAAATGTGTGTTCATTGGCAAAATTTTAGAATGCAGAAAGCAAAATTGAAATGATTGAAATTACTTATAATTGAACCAGAGGCAGAGCTCAAAGGGTTGAGCATAGGCTTTGCAAGGGGAGGCCAGGTTAGGTCACTGGCATCGTGTAGTTTTCTGAACACCAGGACACAGAACCTAGAGTTAAGGAGTGGTCCATAAAACAAAAAGGGTCTACAAGACTTATAATCCCACTACTGACAGTTAACTATTCTTAATATGTTTTATTGCCTTTCTCTCTTCTATGTGTATGTGTCTAATAAAGATGGGGCCACACTCTGTGTGGTTTTGTAGCTTGTTCTATTGACTGACCACTTTGTGACCTACGTTAGCACATTGGGGCAGAGCTCCCAAGTGTGCTTGGGTCTCCAGGGGCCATTTTGGGCAATTCTCAGCCACTGGGCTGTGCAGTTGATGAGCTGGGCTGTGCCGGCTCCCATGAATATGGCTCTCTGGCCCTGTAGTGCTGAGGACCACCAGGGCCACCCTGTCAATGACACAGGGTTCTTTAGCGCTCTTGGCTGTGTGTGTGGGGGGTGTGGGAACTGAACATTCAAACGTGTTCAGCCCATTGAGCTACTTCTCTGGTCTCTATTGTCATTTGTTTCTTCTTTGGAGCTTAGTTAACAAGTTTACAATAGCGTTGACATTTATGGTTTTCATGTGCCTTACAGTGTACAAGACCCCTCTATCGATGTACATATGCTATTTCTAGGCCGCCTCTCCTGCCCCTCGTTTGATAATCTTGCTTTGGTCATCCAAGAACAAGGTTTTTTTTCTACCATTCTGTACAATTTACTTGTTTTGTTGCTTTATAAACCACAAATGAATGAAATAATCTAGTATTTTTCCTTTTCCCTCAACTTATTTTGCTTGACATAATGACCTCAATTTCCATCCAAGTTGCAGCAAACTTCAAGATTCCATGTTAACTTATCACCGCATATAGTATTCCATTGTGTATATATGCCACAACTTCTTTTCAATTCATCTATTGTAGGACATTCAGGTTGTTTCTATGTCCTGGCTGTTGCACTCAGTGCCAATAAAACTTGATGTTCAAGCCCTAATGATGATAGTGTGTATAAACCCCTTCTAACTAACCTTTAGGTATTTGGGGAATTGGAGCCTAAGTATTATTATTATTATTATTATTATTATTATTATTATTATTTTGCTTTTGAGTCACACCCGGCAATGCTCAGGGGTTACTCCTGGCTCTGCACTCAGGTATCACTCCTGGCAGTTCAGGGGACCACATGGGATGCCGGGATTGAACCCGGGCCGGCAGAGGCTGGCCGCGCAAGGCAAACGCACTACTCACTGGGCTATCGCTCCGGCCCAAAGCCAACTTACTTTTAATGGTGACAGAGTTTTCTGTTAGATGGTATGTGATTTAAATGACTTAACTTCTTTGTAATTATCAGACACTTAAGTTGATTTGAATTTTTCTCAACAACTATTTATAAACAATATTATAATATAAATCCAAACTATATACATAATTTTCTTTATTTACCTTAGGTGAATTCTTAGGAGTGATTAAAGAATTTTTACATCAGAGAGGCTTTTGATTCATATTACCACATTTCTATCAGAAATGGTACAAATTTTATATTCAGAAAGGCTACACTAACAATTTCTAAGACTACATATTTCTGAACTTTGACTGATAATTGCATGTTATGTAGAGATCTGTTTGATAGCGTCATTATCAATATTTTTATTATTCTTACCCCAAATACTCACTCCAAAGCATTTTCTAGAAGATATACCATATCAAATTATCCTTTCTAGTTGTTTTCCTATTTCTGTATTTCTGTTCCAACTATATACTTGTGTGTGTTTGTGTGTATCTCCAAACACATAGAGAGATTCAGTGAGTTCACATGGATATATTTAGCACAGTACTTGTTGGTTGCTAAACTCTCAAATTTAAAAATTTGGAGCTGAAGCAATAGTACAGCATGTAGAATGTTTGCATTGCACTAGGCTGACCAGGGTTCAATCCCCAGTACCAGATAAGATCCCTTAAGCCTTGCCAGGAGTGATCCCTGAGTGCAGAGCCAAGAGTAAGCCCTGAGCACTTCTCCCAAACCTAAATAAATAATTAATTTGGGCATGTTTTTAGTTAGTGCCACACTTGGCTATGCTTGGGGCTTTCCCGGCTTTTTCTCTAAAGTCACTCTCTGGGAGTGTGGGGTACAGGAATTGAACCCAGGGTCTCACACATGCAAGGCAAGTGCTGTACCATTGACAACTCTCTTGGCCCCAATGCTCTCACTTTTATACATTTCCTCTTTTTTACATATGTTCTTTAAATGAATATGCTCAGTTGCTTCCAAGGTAAAAGAAAAAAAAACATAAAATGTCTTGGTGATCAGGACTTTCTACTGGCTCTACACTCAGGTATTACTCCTGGTGATGCCCAGGGATTGAGTCTGGGTTATCTGAATGCAAGGCAAGTGCCCTACACACTACACCATTATACTGGATCCAAGAGTTTTAAACATAAAGATGTGCAACAAATTCACCAACATATGGTACATTATCAAGGTCCAACCCCTATTAGCACAAGAACTGAAATGTGCTGATCATAAATTATAATCACTTGTAATTCTCCAACCCCCATAAACACACACATGCTAAGTCCTTGGTAAGTTCTGATCTCACTGATAGAGATGCACTACCATTAAGCTTAGAAGCTTGTTTTTTAATAAGCTAAGCAGACAACTAAGACTTTTGTCACTGTGCCCCAAACACTGTGCAGTAATAGGGCGACCATAATGACACAGAAACTTTCTTTTAAGCTGAAGCTGCCCAAAAAAGCACAACACTAATAAAGTTACCTTCAGACTTTGGTGGGCTTCTCTAGTTTGGTCAAGATTTTCTCCAAACTATAGACTATACTGCCCTGTCAGTTCAAAATTCTGCCTCTATAGCGATTTTTCTCCCTGGAAAGTAACTAAATTGGTATTTTCATTTTGGGAGTGACTTTCTTCTATGTCAGCCTGTTTCTTCTATATCTTCCATGTCAAGTCTGAGCAGACTGACAAAACTTGATTTTTAGACATGCAAAAATAAAGCTAATACACAGAACATGAGGCTCTAAGTAGATCCTGCCACTCTTAGTGACCTACTGTTGCACTACAGCTTCCCAGAGCCTCTGCATCTGCCCTCGATTGCCTCCTGCAATTACTTCATAGATAGATAAGGGGATAGTTTAAATGTGACAGTTTATATGACCTTGTATTCTGTCCTGGCTGGTATAAATATTCTCTCATGCTACCACAATCATTGTGGGACTGACTAGCTAGAACTTACCGGCATATTTAGCTGGCCACGTTGGATCTCTAAGTAATTAGACCAGAGAGAAATGCTGTTTGCCTCCAAGCAAGCAAGCATGGCTCTCTGATAACTCAAAGCTAATATAACAGAACTACCATGAACTAAGAACTCCAGAGACTCACAGACATGGGGCAGAGCTGCTACCGGCTCTCCCTGTGCCCAACTGATCATGAGGCACCCCATGGGGTGGGATGCCACCCCAGCAGAGCCTCGCAAGAAGCCAGACAACCCCCCACTCCATGAGGGCCGCCATTTTCCACATCTGGACTCCCCTCTTGTCAGAACTCCACCCAGCAGAAGAGCTGATCACAGCCCAGCTCTTTATTGATGAACTGCTTGGGGCCGTGCGGTTCATCAATAAATGCTCGAGATCATAGGTGACTACAAGAGTATGCCACCCCCACGGCAGAGCCTGGCAAGCTACCTGTGTAGTATTTGATATGCCAAATACCAGTAACAATTATAGTCCTCATTCCCATAACCCGATGGAATGCTTTGAGACTCTTTATGTTCCTGGAGCAAGCAGATGCCCTTGGGCTCTACTAGCATGAGACAGGACTTATGAAGATGTTACCGGTGCCCGCTTGAGCAAATAGATAAACAGAAAGACAGTGATACAGTGTGAGTGATGCCATGAACTAAAGCCGAGACTCTTGTGAAGGCTTGGAGAAATATTTAACTGGCATTAGTATAGCCTTTGGTACAGAGGCATGCCATCTCAGAAACCCCCTTCTCTGCCCTGTAATGGCATTTCCTAGGCAGATTTTGGCTCACGACATTAGCATCTAAAAGGGCCTAGGAGGGGCTGGAGCGATAGTCCAGCCTGTAGGGTGTTTGCCTTGCACGTGGCCCCAGTTGGATCCCTGGCAACCCATACAGTTCCCGAGCACTGCCAGGAGTAATTCCTGAATACAGAGCCAGGAGTAACCCCTGAGCATTGCCAGGTGTGACCCAAAAAAGAAAAAAAAATAAATAAGTAGATAGATTAGATAGGATAGACAGACAGACAGACAGACAGACAGACAGACAGACAGACAGACAGACAGACAGACAGACAGACAGACAGACAGACAGACAGACAGACAGACAGACAGACAGACAGATAGATAGATAGATAGATAGATAGATAGATAGATAGATAGATAGATAGATAGATAGATAGATAGATAGATAGATAGATAGATAGATAGATAGATAGATAGGCCTAGGTGAGGTCCTGGGAGAAATTATCTGAGGGCATTTGACCCTGCTGGCTTCCCATAAAAGTGGGAGGTCTGAGTTACAGGGGATAAAACTAGCCTGCTTCCTTTCTGCCTCTCCCTTTTCGGCCTCTCTTTTGGTGCTTGTGCTCTTCTTGGATCGCTCTTCCTCTTTCTGCTGGAGCCTTGTCTTTGTCTCCTCCCTACAGGGCCTTAACACGTGGTGGTTGCCATCTTGGCCTACACGTGGCCTGGGTCCTAGCCAGGAATCCTAAGCACAAGGTTTTTCTTACTGCTGATCTGTATGCCTGAACCTGTGATAAGTAAAGCATTTTGAAACCTCGCCGGATTCCTGTGTCTTTCTCCATTGGCCAGCTGCCGATTCCCTAGGACAGAAGGGGATCCCTGACCCTGCTCCCAGATTTTGCAGGGCGCTGCAGCGTTTCCCGCAACCTACGATCTCTCTCAGTGATCATAAGAGCAAAAGCTGGACTTAATCAATGTGATTAGAAAATAAGTGAAGACCCAGCTACGTGCCACAAGACTAATGGAACTTTGGGTATAATAAATAAAAAAAGAAGATATTAAAAACTCATTTTATTTGCATAGATCTGAAAAATGGGTAAAATTGGGCCTGAGCGATAGCACAGCAGGTAGGACGCTTACTCGCATGCTGCCCACCGAGTTCAATCTCCAGCATCCCATATGTTCCCGAGCACCACCAGGAGTAATTCCTGAGTGCAGAGCCAGGAATAACCTCTGAGCATCGCTGGGTGTGACCCAAAAAAAGCAAAAAAGAAGAAAAGAAAGATGGGTAAAATTATTGGTCACTGTGTAGAGTAATTCATAAGTCACGAAGGATTTCAGAAGAGGAAAAATAATCTCGAGATAATGTTTCCCTGTAGTATGGTAGTGTTTGGGGGAGATGTGATTTGGGAGGACACCCAGGGATTTTTAGGGCAATGTACTTTTCTTTTATATTCTTTTCTTTTCTCTTATGCTTTTCTGTTGATGTGGGGCCACACCTAGGAGTTCTCAGGGTTGTGCAGTGGTGGAGACCAAATTCATGGTCTCCCCATGAAAGATATGTTCTACCACTGAGCCAAACCGTGTTCTGTTTCTTAACCTGAGAGGTGTTTGTATGGATGCCTGCTTGTTTTGTCTTTAGTTCCTTCTTTTTTCTTTTTTAATTTGGAGTTACATTTGTCAGTGCTCAGGGCTTACTCCCGACTGTCAGTCAGGGTTCACTCCTGGAAGAGCTTGGGAGTTCATAGTCCATAGGGGTGTCGAGTTGTCCGTATACAAGGCAAGTGCCTTGGGCCGGGAGCGATAGCACAGTGGGTCAGGTATTTGCGGCCAACCCAGGTTCCATCCCCAGCATCCAATATGGTTCCCTGAGCATGGCCAGGAATAATTCCTGAGTGCAGAGCCAGAAGTATCCCCTGAGCACTGCCTGATGTGACCAAAAAAAGCAAAAGAAAAAAGAAACAAGGCAAGTGCCTTACTCCGTGGGCCATATCTTTAACCCTGGATTCCTGCTTTTAAATCAATTACTGAGTTGTATATATACACTTAACACACTTCTCATGTGCATGCTTACGGGTTAGATAAATGGGAGCTGAAGAGATAATCCAGCGGGGAGGATTTTTGCCTTGCACACTGTTGAACTCAGCTTGATCCTCCGTGCTGCATTTGATCCCCTGAGTCTCACTGATAGTGACCCTGAGTGCAGAGCCAGGAAGGAATAAGCCCTGAGCTTAGTCAAGTGTTACCCAAAAAGAATAAAGAGGAAAAAAAAAATACATGGATGAACTGGAAGAGGCAGAGTGGGAGAAGAAGAGAAGGACCAAGAAATCTGCTTTAGCTCCTTCCGAGGTCGGCCACCTGTGTGCTGCATGGCCCTAAGCAGACAGTTTAACCTCGCTGCTTAGGGTCATGCTTGGTTTTTCATATGCCAAACACCCACGAGTTGCTAATAAGAAGAACTCCGAGATTCACCTCTGTGGAACTTTTAATCTGGTAGGAAAACAGGCATGAATCAATTCCACAGATAAACATGATTTAGAGCTGTAGTTCATGCTGTGTCTACATTTATAAGGCCAGGGAGTGTTTGGAAAAAATGTTTTTAAAGTGGTAAATGAGAACTTAGAAGAATATTTTTGAACTGTTCAAGGCGGTTAAGGCTTCTTAGGAAGCAGCTCAGAGTCTGGTCTGAAGCCTTCTGGAGCATGAAGGAAAAGCGCAGCTTAGGGACCATTCCGGCTGAGGTAGTAGCTTGTATACAAAAGTCAGGGCAGAGGAAGAATCATGATGAAGAGGATGCGTGAGTGCTCATCTGTTAGAAGCTGGAAGGCCTGGGGGAAGGAACAGGGGGCAGGGGTGCATGCTGTGCCTGCAAGGGATCCTGGCTGTTCGCCAGACTCAGAGTGATGTGGTCCTGTTGAGCACCGCCAGGTGTGAAGCTCTGTTGGTCTCCAGCAGCAGAGCATCCCGGAGTCCTCACGCCCTAGCACTGAATCATCTTGGTGAAGCACCAGAGAGCGTGACCTCGAGCCCCTGAACACTGCTCAGAGAGGGAGGAAGGAAGAGAGGGAGGGAGGGAGGAGAGCAGGGGAGGGAGTAGGGGAGGAAGAGAGGGAGGGAAAAAGGAGGCATAGAAGCACTTGAGGGCTAACTCATGCAGGGCTTTGTAGCTTATTGGAAAGGGTTCTTTGGAAAGTCAGTTAGGTTCTGATATCAAGCACCTTAGCTCAGAACCTGGGATGTAGTTCCATGCATCAGCTGTTATGAAAAGAAGGAGGATTGAAAAGTCTCAGATTGAATTTTGACCCTGAAGGGGCTGGGGAGATGGCCCAAAGGAACAGAGCACATGCTGTGCACATAGAAGTCCTGGGTTCGACCTCCAGGGCCAGGTGGTCCAGCAGCACTGCAGGGAATGACAGAGCTCTGAGCCAGGAATAGCAGTGCCCAGGACTACAGGGGTGTGTTCCCTAAACCACAAAAGGGGAAGAAAAATCATCATGAAAAAATTTCAGACTCAGAAATCCAATACAGGAGCTGGAGCAATAGTACTATTATGCCTAGAGCGGGGAGGGCATTTGCCTTGCGCGCAGCCGACCCGGGTTCTATCCCCGGCATCCCATGTGGTCCCCAAGTATGGCCAGGAGTAATTTCTGAGTTCAGAGCCAGGAGTAACCCCTGAGCATCGTTAGTTATGACCCAAAAAGGAAATAAATAAATAAAAAATAGATAGACAAATAAGTAAATAAATAAATAAAATCCAATACATGAAATTAACAACAATTATTTTGCTTAATTAAAAAATGTCAAAAGTTAATTGGCCTTAACATGCAGAGGGGAAGAAACTTTGAAATCAGCCAGCCAAAGAGGTAGTTCAATGAACTGAGCCCATGTTTTGCATCCTGGAGGCGCATTTTGACTCCAGCACTGCATGGAACCCTGAGCACTAATGGGTGTGACCCCCAAACTAAAAAATAAAACCAGAAAAGATCCTTAAGAGGTTTAGAAGTAATAACTTATATTATGACTTTTCTTTTTATCAAGAGTCTTTGATGCAGGGGCCGGAGTGATAGCATAGTGGGTAGTGCATTTGCCTTGCTCGCAGCTGACCAGGGTTCAATCACCGACATCCCATATGTTCCCCCGAGTACTGCCAGGAGTAATTCCTGAGCAAAGTGCCAGGAGTAACCCCGGTGTGACCCAAAAATAAAAAAAAGGATTCTTTGATGCAGATTTTAATAATGCATTTATTTGGGAGGTGGGGCACAGCCAGTGGTGTTCAGGGGCTACTCCTGGCCTATAGCTCAGGGGTTACTCCAGACAGTACTCAAGAGACCACGTGGTGCCAAGGATTGAACCCAAGACTCCTAAATGCAAAACAGGTACTCTTTCTCCTTTTAAGCCAACTCCATGATCCGGAATATATATTTTAAGTTCACGATCACGATCACGATCTTCCCATTGATCATCTATTTGCTAGAGCGGGCTCTATATGTCCTGTCTCATGCCAGTAGAGCCAGGGGCATCGGCTTGCTACAGGAACATAAAGAGCCTCAAACCATTATATTAGGTCATGGGAATGACCTAATATAATTTTTACTGGAATTTGGCATATCAAATACAACACGAGAAGCTTGCCAGGCTTGCGGAGCGGGAGGCAAACTCTTTAAACACCTCCAAATAAAGCATTTATTGATGAACCGCGTGGCCGTGCGAGCCGGGCTCTGATGGGCTTGTCTGCTGGGTGGAGTTCTGACGAGAGGGAAGTCCAAATGTGGAAAATGGTGGCACCCATGGAGTGAGGGGGGGTGATCTGGCTTGTTGTGAGGCTCTGCCGAGGTGGTGGGCCAGGCCTAGAACCCGCCATGCCTCCCGACTGCCTCATGAACGGCTGGGCACAGATAATAAATAATTTTTTGTATAATATTAAATAAAATTATGAACTCAAAATCATTGCTATGATTACAATAATATAGAAGACACTATAATAGATAAGAACTAGAATTTCTACATACAAAAGAAAAAGTGGGAACTGGAGCGATAGCAGTGATAGGGCGTTTGCCTTGCACACTGCCGACAAATGTTCGATCCCCAGAATCTTATACGGTCCCCTGAGCACCACCAGGTGTAATTCCTGGGCACAGAGCCAGGAGTAACCCTTAAGCATCACCGAGTGTGACCCAAAAAGTAAAAATATTAAAAAAATAAAATAAAAAGTGTACTTGCGTGTCAGAGAGATAGTTCAAAGGACTAAGCACAGATCTGCAAGCAGGAAACTAGGTTTTATCCCAGGTATCGCCTCCATTATCTGTATTGCCAGGTGTGACCCCTAAGTTCAGAGCCAGGGTAACCCCAAGAGCATTGCCAAGTGTGATCCTAAGCACCTACCATCTTAAATTGTATTTGGTGGAATATTGGTGCTAGGATGAACTTACTTTGTTTAAATTGAGGGGCCAATGGAACCCCGAGGAGGGCAGATGGGTTTTGGG
>JAJIBD010035817.1:0-16434 GCA_021461705.1 Cryptotis parvus
GTCAACAAAGCTATTCACTTGAGACATCCTGAACAGGATTGGCAGAACACTAGATGAAGGACAACCATGCGAGCAAGCTGGCTTCTGAAAAGGATTCAGCACAATCGACCTTATCCACACGATAACCAAGCTCATTGAGGTTTTTAGGGAGTTCAGGATGCCACTCTGTCTCACTTTCACTGATTCAAAGAAAGCCTTTGATTCTGTGGGGACTGAAGCGGTCATTGAAGCCCTAGTCAAACAGGGTGTTCAAACCCAATACATCAAGATGCTTCATGAGATGTATTACGGATTTACCACCAGGATCTCACCATTCTACAAGGAAGTGATCATTGATGTCAAAAGAGGGATTCGGCAGGGTGATACCATCTCACCAAAACTTTTCAGTGCCACCCTCGGAGAACATCATGCGACAATTAGAATGGGAAGGAATGGGAGTGAAGATAAACTGTTGGCAACTCACACCACCTCCGCTTCGCTGATGACATCATTCTAATAACACCAAACATTAGCCAAGCAGCACAAATGCCGGATGACTTTGACCGAGAATGTGGAAAAATAAGTCTGCAGCTGAATCTGAACAAAACTATGTTCATAAAAATTAAACTAGTTCCAGAGGCCCCATTCACTCTCAATGGAACATACATCTCTGAATGCAGCAGATATGGGTACCTAGGTTGAGAAGTCAATATGATGAATGATCTAAAACCTGAGCTGCACAGGAGGAAGAGAGCAGCATGGAATGCCTTCAAAATTATCTAAGTAATAGCTAAAAGGACAAAGAACCTCCGGCTCCAGGCACATAACTTAGACTCACCGTTCTCCCTGCATTAACATATGCCTCAGAGACCTGGACCCTACGAAAGTAGGATGAGAATGTTATTCAGGTCTCCCAGAGAGGAATCGAAAGAGCTATGCTTGGAATATCACGCCTCACTCAAGTGAGAGAAGGAATCCGGAGTTCCAACCTCTGTCGCTATTCCAGAATCAGGGACATTGTCTCATTTTCCAAGGCATCGAAAATCAGATGAACTGGACATGTAATGCAATTTGGAGACGAATGCTGGACTAGAGTAGTTACTGACTGGATCCCACAGGATGTCAAAAGATCATGTGGTCTCCCACCTACAAGATGTTCAGTTTTCTTTGTCAAGACCCTGAAGGAATGGTTTGAGGCTCTTCTATTCCTGAATCAACCAGATGCCATTGGGCTACATTGTCACGTGATAGGGTCCAATGGAAATGTTTCTGGCACCTGCTCTGAGCAAATCGATGAATAACGTGTTTCAAGTTATCAAGTGAAGTGATACAGAGCTAAAACCATTAATGTTTAGTGGTTTTAATACCTGAAAACATCCTATGGGTAATTTTTTTCATTAAAAGAAACACTTCATGTCTCCATGTATGCTCTCAGAAGGTCATCAACATAAGCACGCCTCTTTTTCCTTTTTTACATGTGGTGGTGGTGTTCATACCCATCAGTGCCCAGGAGCTATTTCTGGCTCTGTCCTCAGGAGTGATGCTTGGCTATGCTTGAGGAACTGCACATGGTGACAGGTATGGAAAGCCAGTCAGCTGCATGCAAGGCAAGTACCTTATCTCTCATAGTATCATTTTCTGTTTCTTAATTCATGTTCGTGACTTAAGTATGCCAATTTTCAATTTCTCCTCTTAATGATAGAATATACTAAATCTTACTGAATCTCAACAATGTGTTATTTCTATGTGGACTAAATAAATCTCAGAGCTCTAAAATAGCATAAAACTTCTAAATGGGAGCAAGTAACACAACCATCAAATGCCTTGGAAAGACACAGTCCCCTCTGGAAAGCCACTGAGAATGGAAAGAGGCAGTTGTACACCATGAAAACAGGAGAACAAAACACATCTACAGGTAATGTTTGTTCAAACGAAGCACATGCTTAAAAACTTGCATGTTGGGGCTGGGGCAACAGTACAGATGGTAGGGCATTTGTCTTGTATGAGAGTGACCTGGGTTTGATTCTTGGCACCCATATGGTCCCCCTTAGCCCACCAGAAGTGATCCCTGAGTGCAAAGCCAGGAATAAATCCTGAAAATATCCAAGTAAGGCCCTCCCAAAAAAAGTAAGTAAAAAAAGTAAATTTGAAAGTAAAAAGCTTGCAAGTAAAAAAGAACATTTGTGTGAAAAATATAAACTAAAGTTGAATAGAATAATGGCTACACTCTTGTCTCTTAAGAATGACCTTTAAAAATGACTGACTCACAGTCAGTGAGTTTGGACCTGCCACACCCAATTCTCCCTCTCCAGCAGATTAGCAAGAGGCAAGTTAATGAGAGCCACATAACCCATCTGACTGGTAAAACTGAAGTCATTCAAACCATTCCACACCATCTTCCCTTACCTTCTTCTTGCCACTTAGTTATAGATTGTGCTAAAGATTAGTGCTAAAGAGTCTCACAAACTGAATCATTCTTGATTGCAACCTTGTAACATACACATTTTCCTCTGTTCTCTAAGTATCCTACAAATTGGTGTTTCAGACCAATAAGGCAGCCATTAACCACTTGCCTACTAAGCAACTGAATTTTAGCTGGTTTGAGTAAAGATGTTACTAAACCATAAATATGTAGAATATTCCAAAGTATATATCACTGGCACATGATAGGGTCAAAAGGAAACATTACTAGCACCTGCTCGAGCAAATCGATGAATAATGGGATATCAAGTGATCATAGTCCAAAGATATGGTGCAAGTAGTTAAGAGTAAAAGTTCAATTAATCATGTTTTATTAATAATATAACTGAGTTACATAAAATATTATTAAATTGATTTCTACCTGTCTTTTATAAATTTGTTTCTGGGGGTTACTAGAACATTTTTAAATAATGTGTGTGTCTAGGGTTCAGAGAGATGTCCAGGGTTTCAGGCACTTGTTTTGCACTCAGCTGACCTGGCGCAACATGGTACTCTGAGTACCATCAGGAGTGATCCCTGTTCAATGAGCCCTGAGCCCCACTCAGTGTGGCCCCTTCCAAAAACAACATATGAAGCTCACAAGTATTACAGTACCACATACACCTTTAACTAAAAAGATGACCGAGACTGAAAGCCTGCGTCATTCATTCTAAATTAACTTCTAGTCTCTCATTTCATAGTTTTAGCAGCAACTCATAATTGTTGCTAACTGGGACTTTTCAGCATAAGTACTATTGGCCTGTTTAGCAGAATAATTGTGTGTTGGCTGGAGGTAGGGAGTGCTGAAGGACAGGACGTTTCTTTTACCCCTCTACCAAGATGCTATTAGAAGCTAATCTTGCATCTAGTATCCTGAAGTGAAAATTAAAAAAAAATTCTAGATTGCAAGGCACAATTTACTCAAAAGTTGAGAGCAAAGATCTAGAACCAGATCATTGTTTTTTAAAAAATTTTATTCTTGTGTGGTCTAGAATTACATCTTTTTTTTTTTTTTGCTTTTTGGGTCATACCCAGTGTTGCATAGGGGTTACTCCCAGCTCTGCACTCACGATTACTCCTGGTGGTGCTCGGGGGCCATATGAGATGCTGGGGATTGAACTTGGGATACCTCATGCAAGGGCGAATGCCCTCTCTGCTGTACTATCACTTCGGTCCCTGGAATTATATCTTTCAAGAAACTTCAATTAATCCAACATCATACATATTCATACCTATATTTGCTTCAAAGAGCTTTGTTCAGTTTAGTTCTTACATATAGGTCAATAATTCACTTGAGCTAATTTTATGTATGATGTGAAAAAACATATGAGCTTGGTTACAATACAATGAGCTTGAGTTAACATATCCACATGGTAACCAAACTCATTGAGGTTTGTAGGGAGTTCAGATGCTCTTTGTCTCAAGTTCATTGATTTCAAGAAAGCCTTTGATTCTGTTGAGACCAAAGTGGTCATCAAAGCCCTAGCCAAACAGGACTTTCAAATCTAATACATCAAGATACCTCGTGAGCTGTATTACAGATTCACCACCAGGATTTCACCATTCTACAAGGAAGTGATCATTGATGTCAAAGGAGGGGATTGGCAGGGTGACACCATTTCACCAAAACTTTTCAGCAACACCCTCAGAACGTCATGTGACAATTAGAATGGGAAGGAATGGGGAGTGAAGATGAAGTGTAGACAGTCAGCAACTACACCACCTCCATTTCATTGATGACGTCATTCTAATAACACCAAACATTAGCCAAGCGGCACAAATGCTGGCTGACTTTGCCAGAGAATGTGGAAAGATAGGCCTACAGCTGAATCTCAATGCTCATGAAAAATGAACTAGTTCAGATACTCCATTCACTCTCAATGGAACAGACATCTCTGAATGCAGCAGCTCTGAGTACCTAGGTGGAGAATTCAACTTGATGAATGACCTTAAACCTGAGCTGCACAGGAGGAAGAGAGCGGCATGGAATGCGTTCAAGAGCATCAAAGATATAACTAAAAGGACA
Organism: Cryptotis parvus; assembly: GCA_021461705.1. Classification (NCBI taxonomy): domain Eukaryota; kingdom Metazoa; phylum Chordata; class Mammalia; order Eulipotyphla; family Soricidae; genus Cryptotis; species Cryptotis parvus. The sequence goes on from JAJIBD010035817.1 coordinate 4,466, forward strand.
AAGAACCTCCAGCTCTGGGCACATCTCTTCAACTCCACTGTTCTCCTTGCATTAACATATACCCTAAGAGACCTAGGGCCTACGAAAGCAGGATGAAAATGCTGTTCAGGTCTCCCAATGAGGAATCAAAAGAACAATGCTTGGAATATTATGCCTCACTCAAGGAATCCAGAGTTCCCACCTCCATTGGCGATCCAGAATCAGGGGCGCTGTCTCGTTTGCCAAGGAATCGAAAATCAGATAGGCTGGACATGTAATGCGATTTGGAAATGACTGCTCTCGACCAGAGTCGTTACTGACTGGATCCCACGTGACATCAAAAGATCACGTAGCCACCCACCTACAAGATTGCCAGATTTCTTTGTTAAGACCCTGAATGAATGGTTTGAGGCTCTCATATTCCTGAAGAAAGAAGATGTCATTGGGCTACACTGGCACATGATAAGGTCAAATGGAAACATTACTGGTGCCCGCTCAAGCAAATTGATGAATAACGATATGTCAAGTGATCAAGTGTTTTATCTTCAAAAGCTCTGGAGCTCATTCACCTATGTGGCAAGGCACAAGCCTCAGGCAACCAAATGCTAATGTCCAAGCTCACAAAGCAGTGCAGAAAGCGATAAAGAAAGACCTCAAAGAGAGAAAAGCAGAAATACTGGAAGATACAGCAGAATGTGGGAAAAGCATTCACACCGCCCATATGTCCTGCGCCAAGTCCAAGATGACTGCCCTCTGACATCCTGATGGATCTATCACATCTTCCAGAAAGGCAATGGAGAAAATTATACATGACTTCTACTCAAGACTCTTTGATAGCCACGTCCACATGCCCACATACCAAATTCCGCAAGATAGATATGTCGTTCCCAACGTTCTCCTTTCTGAAATCTGACATGCCACTTCTTCGGTGAAGAAGGGAACAGAACCAGGCCCTGACAAAGTCAGACCCTAAACACCTGAAGAATCTGCTGTCAGTACTCATCAATTCACTAGCTCAGCTCTTCACCACGCTACCTGTCTGAATGCAAGGTGCCCTCCCAATGGAAAACCAGCAGGACAGTTCTACTGTTCAAGAAGGAAGACATTCACGACATTGATAACTATCACCCCATCTGCCTGTTGTCTGTCATCTACAAGCTGTTCACTCTAGTCATCCTGAACAGGATTGGCAGAACACTAGATAAAGGACAACCATGCGAGCAAGCTGGCTTCCGAAAAGATTCAGCACAATAAACTATATCCACACAGTAACCAAGCTCATTGAGGTCTGTAGGGAGTTCAAGATGCCTCTGTGTCTCACATTCATTGATTTAAAGAAAACCTTTGATTCTGTTGAGACCAAAGCGTTCATCAAAGCCCTAGCCAATCAGGGTGTTCAAACCCAATACATCAAGATACTTCATGAGCTGTATTACAGATTCACCACCAGGATCTCACCATTCTACAAGGAAGTGATTATTGATGCCAAAGAGGGGCTTGGCAGGGTAATACCATTTCACCATAACTCTTCAGCGCCACCCTTGAGAATGTCATGTGACAATTAGAATGGGAAGGAATGGGAGTGAAGATAGATGGCCAGCAACTACACCACCTTCCACTTCGCTGATAACATCATTCTAATAACACCAAACATTAGCCAAGCGGCACAAATGCTGGCTGACTTTGACCGAGAATGTGGAAAGATAGGTCTACAGCTGAATCTGAACAAAACTATGTTCATGAAAATGAACTAGTTCCAGAGGTCCCATTCACTCTCAACGGAACAAACATCTCTGAATGCAGCAGTTATGTGTACCTAGGTCAAGAAGTGAACATCATGAACAACCTAAAACCTGAGCTGGGCAGGAGGAGGAGAGTAGCATGGATTGTCTTTAAGAGCATTGAAGAAATATCTAAAAAGACAAAGAACCTCCGGCTCCGGGCACATCTCTTCAACTCCACCATTCTCCCTACATTAACATATGCCTCAGAGACCTGGGCCCTACAAAAGCAGGATGAGAATGCTATTTTTGGTCTTCCAAAGTGGAATCGAAAGAGCTATGCTTGGAATATCATGCCTCACTCAAGTGAGAGAAGGAATCCGGAGTTCTTACCTCCATTGATGTTCCAGGGTCACGGACGCTGCCTCGTTTGCCAAGGCATCGAAAATCAGATGGGCTGGACATATAATGCAATTTGGAGACAACTGCTTGACTAGTGCTTTTACTGACTGGAACCCACGGGATGTCAAAAGATCATGTGCCCTCCCCCCCTTACAAGATGGTCAGACTTCTTCGTCAAGACCCTGAAGGAACAGTTTTTTTTTACAATTAAAAAGTTCATGTTTGGGTTTTGGTCATACAGTGTTTCAGCACCCGTCCCTCCACCAGTGCCCATCTCCCACCACCAACATCCCGGTTCCCTCCCCTTCCCCAGCCCTGCTCCATGGCAGGTTCTTTATTTCTTTGCCTTTCTCTCACTTTCTCTTTTCCTTCCCTTCCAGACTATGGATTACAGAACATACATTAAAAGGTTGTCATGTGTATCCTTTTTGCCTCTATTTAATGCTCAGTTCTAGGTTGGCATTAGTACCCTCGACTATTATTAGCACCCTGTTCCATTTTCTGTCTTACCTAAACTCTGACTCCCACACGTTTGTGATAATCTCCACCTTTGACAAGACCTCCTGATATATGTTTCACTTGACCTTGGATATTGGTATCATAATATGTACATATATATTTATGCCATGCAAATAAATGCAGTCCATTCTGTATCTGTCTCTCTCCTTCTGGCTAATTTCGCTCAACATAATCTTCTCCATGTCCATCCATTTATAGGCAAATTTTATAACTTCATTTTTCCTAACAGCTGCATAGTATTCCATTGTGTAGATGTACCAAAGCTTCTTTATCCAGTCATCGATTTTTCGGGCACTCTGGTTGCTTCCAGATTCTGGCTATTGTGAATAATGCTGCTATGAACATAAAAGTAGGGATGGTGTTTCCGCTGCGTATTTTTGGTTTCCCAGAGTAGATTCCCAGGAGTGGTATGGCTGGGTCAAATGGGAGTTCAAGTTCTAGTCTTTGGAGGAAAGTCCATATTGTTTTCCAGAAAGGCTGTACCAGCCGGCATTCCCACCAACAATGGATGAGTGTCCCCTTTTCCCCACATCCACGCCAGCACTTGTTGTTCTTGCTCTTTTGAATATGTGCCAGTCTCTGTGGTGTAAAGTGGTATCTCATTGTTGTTTTGATTTGCATCTCTCTGATGATTAGTGATGATGAGCATTTTTTTCATATGTTTTTTTGGCCATTCGAATTTCTTCCTTGCTGAAGTTTCTGTTCATTTCTTCTCCCCATTTTTTGATGGGGTTGTTTGTTTTCTTCTTGTAAAGTTCTACCAGTGCCTGATATATCCCTGGATATTAACCCCTTATCAGATGGGTATTGGGTGAATATTCTTTCCCCATTCTGTGGACTGCTTTTGTATCTTAGTCACTGTTTCTTTTGAGGTGCAGAAGCTTTTCAGTTTCATGTAGTCCCATATGTTTATCTTTTCTTCTAGTTGCTTTGTTAGTGATGTTTCACCTTTGAAGATGCCTTTAGCTTTAATGTCGTGGAGGGTTTTTCCTATATTTTCTTCAATGTACTTTATGGATTCAAGTCTGATATTGAGATCTTTTAATCCATTTTGATCTGATTTTTGTGCATGGTGTTAGACACAGGTCCAAATTCATTTTTTTACATGTTGCTGCCCAGTTTTCCCAACACCACTTGTTGAAGAGGCTTTCCTTACTCCATTTTTAGACTCATTGCACCTTTATCAAAGATTAAATGATCATGTGTTTGAGGTTGGGTGTCAGGATACTCAATTCTATTCCATAGGTCCACAGGTCTGTTTTTATTCCAATACCATGCTGTTTTAATTACTACTGCCTTGTGGGTACAGTTTGAAGTTGGGAAAGGTGATGCCTCCCATCTTCTTTTTCCCGAGGATTGCTTTAGCTATCCTGGGGGGTTTATTGTTCCATACAAATTTCAGGAGCGTTTGGTCAATTTCTTTGAAGAATGTCACCAGTATCCTTATAGGGACTGCATTGAATCTGTACAGAGCTCTAGGGAGTATTACCATTTTGACAATGTTGATTCTCCCCATCCATGAACAGGGAATGTGTTTCCATTTCCTTGTGTCCTCTTTTATCTCTTGGAGCAGTGTCTTGTAGTTTTCTTTGTACAGGTCCTTTACATACTTGGGTAAGTTGATTCCTAGGTATTTGATTTTCTGTGGCACAATTGTGAATGGAATAGTTTCCTTAATATCCCTTTCTTCTGTTTCGTTATTTGTATATAGGAAAGCCACTGACTTTTGGGTGTTGATTTTGTATCCTGCCACTCTGCTATATGCGTCTATTGTTTCTAGGAGTTTTTTGGTAGAGAGTTTAGGGTTCTCTAGGTATAATATCATGTCATCTGCAAATAATGATAGCTTGACTTCTTCCTTGCCTATCTGGATGCCCTTGATGTCCTTTTCTTCTCTGATTGCTATGGCAAGTACTTCCAGTACTATATTGAATAAAAGAGGTGAGAGGGGGCAACCTTTGTCTTGTCCCTGATCTCAGGGGGAAGGCTTTCAACTTTTCCCCCATTTAGAATGATGCTTGCTGTGGGCTTTTGGTAGATGGCTGTAACTATCTTGAGGAAAGTCCCTTCAATTCCCATTTTCTGGAGGGTTTTAATCATGAACGGGTGCTGGATCTTGTCAAATGCTTTTTCTGCGTCTATTGAAAGGATCATATGGTTTTTATTTTTTCTTTTTATTGATATGATGTATTATGTTGATTGACTTGCGAATGTTGAACCATCCTTGCATTCCCGGGATGAATCCAACTTGGTCATGATGTATAATCTTCTTGATGAGTCTTTGGATTCTGTTTTGCTAGTATTTTGTTGAAGATCTTAGCATCCGTGTTCATCAGGGATATTGGTCTGTAGTTTTCTTTCTTTTTTGTGTTGTCTCTCCCTGCTTTGGGTATCAGGGTGATATGTGCCTCGGAGAAGCTGTTTGGGAGTGTTTCTGTTTCTTCTATTTCCTGGAAGAGCTTGAAAAGGACTGGCAGTAGGTCCTCCTTAAAGGTTTGGTAGAGTTCACTAGGGAATCCGTCTGGACCTGGGCTTTTGTGTTTGGGCAGACTTTTTAATTACTGTTTCTATTTCCTCGATGGTGATGGGTTTATTCAGGTATTGGAGGTCTTCTTGTTTCAGCCGTGGGAGGTTATAGGACTTCAGGAATTGATCCATTTCTTCTAGATTCTCATGTTTCACGGCATACAGGCTCTCAAAGTAATCTCTGATGATCTTTTGAATTTCTGCGGTTTCTGTTGTGATGTCACCCCTTTTTATTTCTGATTCTGTTTATTTGGGTTTTCTCTTTCCCTGTCCTTACAAGTCTTGCCAATGGTTTGTCAATCTTGTTTATTTTTTCAAAAAACCAGCTCTTGGTCTCATTAATCTTTTGGATTGTTTTTTTTGGTTTCCAACTCATTGATTTCCTCTCTAAGTTTTATTATTTCCTTTTTTCTGCCTGGGTTGGGCTCCTTTTGTTGGTCTTTTTCTAATGTCTTCAGCTGTGTAGTCAGGTTATTTATGTGGGCCCTTTCTTGTTTCCTGATGAATGCTTGCAGGGCTATAAACTTCCCTCTTAACACGGCTTTTGCCGTGTCCCACAAGTTCTTATAATTGGTATCTTCATTTTCATTTATTTCCAGAAATCTTTGGATTTCCTGTTTGATTTCTTCTATGACCCATTTGTTGTTCAGCAGTGAGCTGTTCAGTTTCCAGGTGTTTGGTTTGACTCCCTGTTTTTTGCGCACGGTTAACTTCCATTTTCAGTGCATCATGGTCTGAAAAGATAGTTGACACAATTTCTATCTTTTTAATTTTATTGAGGTATGCTTTGTGGCTCAGCATGTGGTCTATCTTGGAGAATGTTCCATGTGCACTAGAGAAAAATGTGTATTCAGCTTTTTTTGGCATGAAAAGCCCTGTATATATCCACTAGCTCTCTTTCTGAAGGAACAGTTTGAGGCTCTTCATATTCATGAAGCAACCAGATGCCATTGGGCTACACCTGCACGTGATGGGTCAAATGGAAATGTTACTGGCACCTGCTCAAGGAAATTGATGAACAACAGGATGTCAAGTGATCAAGTGAAAAAACAAGTTCACTTTATTTTTTACATACAGATATGTAGTCGTTACAACACAATTTGTACAAAAATTATTTTTCCATTTAATAATAGTTTTGACATTCTTATCAAAATTAAGTTGGCCACAAATGTCAGAGTTTATTTATGGAGTCTCAATTAAAATATTCTATTACCTCTTCATCTACCCTAGGCCAGAACCATATGGTCTGGATTACAATAGATTTTTTTTACAATATATTTTTTTTTTGTTTTTTTTGGGGGTCACACCCGGCGACGCTCAGGAGTTTCTCCTGGCTTTTTTGCTCAGGAATTACTCCTGGCCCCTTCGTAAACCATATGGGATGCCAGGGATCGAACCCTGTTTGGCCATGTGCAAGGCAAACGGCCTACCCACTGTGTTATCGCTACGGCCCCAGGGTTTTTAACTTTTAGGTTGAAAAGTGTGAGTCTCCTATTTTGTTCTTCTTTGCCAAGATTATTTTGGTTTTCCTGTTCTCTTGTTATTCACTGTATCACTGTCTTCCCGCTCATCATCGATTGGCTCGAGCAGGCACCAGTAACATCTCCATATGTCCTGTCTCATGCTAGGAGAGTCCAAGGGCACCTGCTTGCTCCAGGAACATAAATTGCCTCGAACCACTCCATCAGGTCATGGGAATGAGGTCTAAAAATCGTTACTGGTATTTGGCATATCAAAAATGACACGAGTAGCTTGCCAGGCTCTGCCATGCGGGTAGCATACTCTGGTAGTCATCTCTAAATCCAGCATTTATTGATGAACCGTGTGGACACACGCAGCTGTGCGAGCCGGGCTGAGATAGACTGGTCTGCTGGGTGGAGTTCCCACGCAGAGGGAAGTCCGGATGTGGAAAATGGAGGCCCTCATGGAGTGCTGGGGTTGTCTGGCTTGTTGCAAGGCTCTGCTGGGGTGGTGGGCCAGGGCTAGAACCTGCCATCCCCTCCTGGGCGCCTTGTGAGCGGCTGGGCACAGGGAGAGCCAGTAGCAGCTCTGCTCCATGTCTGTGAGTCTGGAGTTGAGTATGTAATTTCAAATGCTGATCCTTTCATTATATAAAGCAGAGTTTGATATTAATCCTCTTTTTTTTGAGTTTCTGGTCAAATCTAGTGCATTTGGTATACAACCTCAGAGTTCAAAAAAAATGTAAGCAGGTCCAGAGCAATATATTCAGCTTGTTAATTTCTGAAAAAAAAAGAGTCAGCTAGAATATTGGGGGCATGGTGTTGAATCTATAAATCAATTTAGCAGGAATTGCCATCTTAAGTCATGTAAATCATCAAAGCAGAATGTTTTTCCAAGGTTTTAGTTTCTTCTGAAGACTGTTTTGTATATCTTAGTGTGGATATCTTGTATTTCTTTTACAATTTTTCTTAAGTATATTATAACTTTACTGTACTGTAAATGAGTTTAAAATTTTCCATTTTAGATTGTTCATTGTTAATATACATGAATACAATTTCTGTGTATATTGATATCATTATAACTACAGTCTTGCTAAACTCATTTTGTTAATTTATATTATGTATGTTGTGACCCTTCTATGTTTTTTTTTGTCTAAATGTGCTGGCTACAATCATTTTTTGAGGGGGTCAGAGGAGCACACCCAGCAGTGTCAGAGATTACTCCTGGATATATGCTCAGGGATTACTCCTGGCAGTGCTTGGGAGGCTATATGCAGTGCTGGGAGTTGCAGCCGGCAAGGCAAGCACCTGACCTCCTACACTGTATGTCTAGCCTCAGTTATTTAAAAATATGATCAGTATTAATGAAAATAGTGGTAACTTTCTTTTATGCTCAACCTTGGAATATAGTTTTAAGTCACTCACCACTAAATACAATAGAAGTGTGTATTTTATAGATGCCCTTTATCAGACTGTAGACATTGCTTTGATTCCTATATTTTAGGTACTTTTATGATGAAAGAATATAGTGTTTGTCGATGCTTTTTTTCCTCAGTCATGGCATTATCATGTGTTTTTGTTACTCTATTCATATGATGCATTACACTGATTGATTTTCCACACGTTAAGCCAACTTTTGCATTCTTGGAATAAATCCCACTTGGTCATGGTGCATAATCCTTTAAATATGTTGCTGGATTCAGTTTGCTAGTATTCTGTTGAATTTTGCATTTATATTCATGATGGGTATTGGCCTGTGGTTTTCTTGGATGTCTTTTCTGGTTTTATAACAGAATAAAACTTTCTTCATCGAATTTGTTAGGAAGTATTCCCTCCTCTTTATTTATTTATTTATGTACTTATTTATTTATTTATTTTTTGAAAATTTGTGGAGTTTGAGGGAGTAGGGAGTTGAATGGTTTTGTGTTTCTTAGTTTGGTATCTGGTAGAATCAATGAAGCCACCCATGCCTCAACTTTTCTTTTGGAAAAAATTTATTACTAATTCACTCTGTTTACTATAGGTTTATTCAAATTGTCTATTTCTTCTTGAGTTTTAATAGTCTGTCTTTCCAAGAGTGTGTCGATTTCATCAATGGTATTAAATGTGTTGTTTTATAGTGGCTCATACTATTCCTTATGGCACTTTTATTTCAGCAACTTCAGTATGATGTGTAACCTGTCTGCCCTGAGTTTAATGATGTGAGTTGAGTTTTTGTTTGCTTCTTTGTTTCCTTTCTGCTAGCTTTCTATTTAGTTTCCACTTTTTCTCTTGTTTCTTCCAAGTGGTCATTTAGACAATTAATTTAAGATACCCTTTATTTTTTTATTAAATATTTTATTATGCCACCGTGAGATATACAATTACAGCGTTGCTCATGTTTAGAGGTTTCTGGTCACATAGTGTTCCAGCACCCTGCCCTCCACCAGTGCCCATTTCCCACCACCAATGTCCCCAATTCCCTCCCCCTCCCATAGCCTGCCTAAATGGCAGGTTCTTTATCTCTTTTTTCTCTCTCTCTCCTCTCTCTTTTCCTTCTCTTACACATAAGAAGATAAAGATCCATCTGAGTATAAGTTTCAGTCCATCTCAAATTTTGTTATGCTGAATTTTCATATTTATTCATCTAAAGTTTATAATTATTCTTGTTATTCTTCCCTAAGTCAATGGTTACTTAGAAACAAAGTTTTTTTTTAATTGCTGTCTAATTTTCATTCTATCATGGTAAGAGACTTTCCATGTTTTCAGCCCTTATCTATTATTTGGCCTGTTCCTATGACCTAAATGATGACGAGTTCTGGAGACTTCTCCATGGTGGTAGAGAGAATGCCTATCTCACTGCCTTTAGGAGAAGTGTTCTACAGTCATGGACAAGGTCTCTCTGTGTTGTTCAAAGCTTTTACTTCTCTTTTGGTTTTCTGTATAATTGTTCTATTATCAAATGTAGGATATGACATCTCTTATCTTTATTGTTGTCTATTTCTTCTTTTAATTTTGTATATAATTTTAATATATAAAGTTTTCACTTTATATATCTCCTGTTCTGTTATTAGGGTGCATATATGTTTATAGTTTCATTACTTCCTTCTGAATTGGCATTTTATCATTATAAAATTTCTTTCTTTGTCTCTAGTGAGAATTTTGGTCTTAAAGTTTATTTTGGTTGATTTAGTTAAGTCTCCCTTCCTCAGTTTTCTTTGGTTCTTGTTTCCATGGCCTCTTTTTGCTATCATTCGATTTTTAACCTATTTATGTATTTAAAATTAAAATGTGTCTCTTAGACAGCACACTATTGAACAATGTAGCCTAATGATTTTCCTATCTCTGCCTCTGGATAAAACTGTTTAGTATACCAGCTGTATTTATTGGTAAGGTAAGACTTACCTTTGCCGTTTGTCATTTGTTTTCTTTATTTTATGCCCTTTTTGTTTCTCTATTATTTATTGTCTCTGTGTTAAATAGGTATCTGTCTGCATGCCATTTTAATCCCTTCTTTCTTTTTAAGTCACATACATATAACATTTTAATCACTTGTATCACTTGTCTTCCCGTTGTTCATCAATTTTCTCGAGTGGGCACCAGTAATATCTCCATACTTCCTGTGGCATACTAGTGTAACTCAAGGGCATCTGCTCACACCAGGAACTCGAAGAGCCTCAAACTATTACTTCAGGTCATGGGAATGAGGTCTATAATTGATACTGGGTTTTGGACATTTTAATATATCTAAAAAATAAGATCATATACACATACAATATCAATATAGTATAATCACTTGTATCACTTGTGTTCCCCTTGTTCATCAGTTTGCTAGAGCGGGCACCAGTAACACCTCCATACATCCTATCACATGCTAGTGTAGCCCAAAGGCATCTGCTTGCTCCAGGAAAACAAATAGCATCAAATCACTTGTTCAGGTCATAGAAATGAAGTCTATAATTTTTACTGGTTTTTGGCATATCGAATACACAGGTAGCTTGCCAGGCTCTGCCGTGTGGGTGGTATTAATAGAGTATAATAGTATATAAAATTTTTGCTACAACCAAGTTCCATTCTTTTCCTCTTAATGCTATTACTGTCAAAAATGACATTTATAAATTTTTAGCCCATCAACAATTTAATAATTACTTCTTTAGGTGTTGGTTTTAAATCAAGTTGGAAAATACCGACAAATTAAAATACATTCAAAATTTCTTTTATATTTACTGTGTAAACATCAAATATGAACTTTCCTTATTAATGTTCTTTATATCTTTACATAAATTTATTGTCTATAGTCCTTTTATATCAACCTGTAGTATTTCCTTTAGTACTGAAGGAATACTAATACTAAAGTACTAATACAAAGCACTAAAGTACTTCCTTTACAGCCCGGATCATCCACACCCACCCTGCAGCAGTTTTTTTTCAATCCGGCCCAGGTATGCTGAACCAGAGACTCTCAGACATGGGGCAGAGCTGCTACTTGCTCTCCCTGTGCCCAGCTGCTCATGAGGTGCCTGGGAGGCATGGCGGGTTCTAGCCTTGGCCTGCCACCCCAGCAGAACGTCACAACAAGCCAGACGAGACCCCCGACTCCATGGGGGGCCACCATCTTCCACATCCGACTTCCCTCTCATCACAACTCCACCCAGCAGACCAGACTATCACAGTCCTGCTTGCGTGGCTAGTGGCCGCGCAGTTCATCAATAAATGCTTTATTCAGAGGTGACTACAAGAGTATGCCACCCGCACAGCAATCCTGGCAAGCTGCTCGTGGCCGTATTTGATATGCCAAATACCAGTAACATTTATATTAGGTCATTCCCATCACCTAATATAATGGTTTGAGGTTCTTTATGTTCCTGGAGCAAGCGGATGTCTTTGGGTTCTACTAGCATGAGACAGGACATATGGAGATATTACTGGTGCCCACTCTAGCAAATAGATGATGAATGGGAAGATAGTGATAGATAGTGAAAGTACTTCCTTTTAGTATTTCTTATAGAGTAGGTGTTCTAATGACAAATTCTCATTTTTTAACTTATGTAAGAATTACTTAATTTCTACATTGGTATTAAAGTAAAATTGTTAGTGTCTATTTGAGAAATGTTATTTTCAAATTTTTACACTGTTTTTTTACATTATTTTTTACTTTATTTTTACATGGATTTTCATGGATATTTAGATATATTAAAATGTATATGGATTTTTTTTTAATTTCTCTTAACTTATTTATAATAGCTAGCTAAGAATATCCAGTAATCCGTGTATCTTGGATTCTTAAGATACTTCTTGAATTTATTTACCATTTTTGTGTGTATGAGCCATACTTTCTTGTTAATTTGCATATTTTTTATTTTTAATCAATAACTGATATTTT
>JAJIBD010035819.1:0-28650 GCA_021461705.1 Cryptotis parvus
CAATTTTCAGAGCCCCACCATGACCTCTAAGCCTGTAATGAGCTGCAGCTGGGTATGCCTTTCCCCCATTATCTGAATCTTAGCTCTGGGGGCCAGTGTGACCCTTCATGAACCTCCCCTCTCAACTCTAGGTGTGTTCACTGCTCTTTTTATCAGCTACTCCTGCATTCATTAGCATTTTCTTAATTTCATTTTCATTAATCTTTTCATTTGGGGGAAATACCTGGCATTGCTTTGGAGGTCAGGAATCAAACTCCCATATACCAAGCATGTGATCCAGACCTTCTGAAACATCTCCCTGACCCCACTGTTAACTTTACGACAAACCTTGCCTCTTCAAATTATCCTGTGGTAGCCCAGCTCAGCCGAGTTCAAGCCCAGGTAGGCGGCTCTCAGAGGCCAAAGGCACCGGGTGTTCATGGAGACAGAGCTGGGGTTCCCATTCCCCTTTCTGTCCCATCGGGGAGGCCTGATAGCCCCGCCCATGAACTGCCTCAGGGGCGATCGGCCATCATGCAGAGACTCAGATGCATGGGGGAGAGCTGCCATCTGGCTCTCCCCCAGCTCAGCTGACCATGAGGCTCCCAGGAGGCACAATGGATTTTGGTCCCAGCCCATCACCTCTGTAGAGGGCCTCTGAAGCAGCCAGATGAGACTCGCTCACCATAATAGCTGCCAATTTTGCGGTCTGGACTTCGCAGCTCATCAGAGCCTATCCGAGGAGAAACGCTGATCACAAACCCAACTCAGCAGAGCAGCCAAGTTCAAGCCCAGGTAGGCGGCTCCGGAAGTGGAACTCACGGGTGTTCATGGAGACGGAGCTGGGGTCCCCATTTCCCTCTCTGTTCATCCGGGAGGCCCTGTGGCCCTGCCCACAAACTGCCTCAGGGTGATTGACCATCATGCAGAGACTCAGACGCACGGGGGAGAGCTGCTATCCAGGACCTCAAGTGGCCGCACATTCATCAAACTAGTGGAACCAATCATGTTCTAGAAACTCAGAAAGTAAATTTAAGAACAGAGCAAGTCAAAAGACCTCACACAACACAACCACAGTCGCCCATTGATCTGGACACCACAGCTGGATACAGCCCGACCCAAGTCAGAAGCGGAATTCAAGCTCAGGCATGTGGGACTTGGCAACTATGCCAACCAGGTTTTTAGGAAGCCAGCACTGGGGCCATCTCACCCCACCCGGCTCCCTCCACAAAGGCCTGGCAGCCCCGCCCAGAACTGCTCCTGGGGTTCTCGGCTGTACAACAGGTATTCAGGTGCAGGGCGGAGTCTCTGCCTGCCCACCCTGTGCTAGACTGATGGGACATCTTGGGGTGGGGGCAGTCACCTGTCCTCTGCCAGTCTCCCCAGAAGTCAGAAAACCTCATGCAACACAACCACAGTTGTCCTCTGGTCCGGACTCCACAGCCAGATACAGCCCAATCTCTGTTGCACACGGGTGCCCTGTGTGATATCTCAAAACCTGGTATACCACAAGCGTGTGGGAGTCAGAGGCTAGGTAAGACAGAGAAGAGAACAGTGTACTGATAATCATTAAAAATGATGTTACGGGGCTGAAGCAATAGCCCAGTGGGTAGGGCGTTTGCCTTACGCGGCGGCCCGATGCCGGCCCGGGTTCGATCCCGGCATCCCATATGGTTCCCTGAGCACCACCAGGAGTAATTCCTGAGTGCAGAGTCAGGAGTAACCCCTGAGCATCGCCGGGTGTGACCCAAAAAGCAAAGAAAAAAGGTAAAAAATGATGATACCATTCGAGAACCGAGGCACTAAATATAGGCAAAAGATACACATGATAACCTCAAAATTTATTTATTACAATCCACAATGTATAAGAAAGGTAAGTGAGGGAGAGATAGAGAGGAAGAGAGAGAGAGAGAGAGAGAGAGAGAAAGAGAGAAAGGAGACAAAAGAACCTGCCATGAAGGCAGACTGGGGGAAGGGGGAGGGAAGTGGGGACATTGGTGGTGGGAAAAGGACATGGGTGAAGGGATGGGTGCTGGAACACTGTAGAACCAAAACTCAAACATGAACATCTTGTAATTGTATATCTCATGGTGGTATAATAAAATATTTAAAAAACCCTTCCACAGAGACAGGCTGGGGAGGGGGGGGGAATTGGGGATGTTGGTGGTGGGAAATGGGCACTGGTGGAGGGATAGGTGATGGAAAACTGTATGACTGAAACCCAGACATGAACATCTTTGTAATTTTATATCTCACAGTGGTATAATAAAATATTTAAAAAAAATTATCCTGTGGTTCCTCATACAATTGTCCCCTCCCTATATTCCCTCCCTATTCCTTGATCTCTATGGGATAAATATATCCAATATTTATCCCACTGATATGGATATCATCCGTGTGACTTGCTCTGACCAGTAGAAGAGCAGGAATGACAAAAGTAAGTTCTCAGACTAAGTCTTGAAAGATATCATGGGACTAGAGAGTTCCGGGGCTGGAACACATGCTTTGCATTCAGGAAGTCGGGTTCAGTCTCCACATAGTCCCCTGAGCACCAAGCCAGGACTAGCCCCTGAACACTGTGAGGTGTGGGAGGTGGGTGTTGATCGTATATTTCCGCTGGCTCCAGGTAGTCACTCTAACTTTTTGGAGACACCCAGCAATGCTCAGAGCTTACTCTTGGCTCTGCACTCCAGGAATAATTCCTGGCAGAGCTCAGGACCATATGGGGAACCAGGGTATTGAACCCAAACAACTGCATGCAAGGCAAGTGCCCTACCCTCTGTAACTGTCACTCCAGCCCACCAGCTAAAGAATCCACAGATCTGTAAGCATGAAGATTAGGAAGGATTTAATCCATTGAGGATTATGGAAGTATGGGGGGGAGGATTGTTACAGCATTAAGGATTTATGGGAGTCTGGGGGAGGATTGTTAAAGTATTATGATTGCAATATCTGGCCACCATTTGAGGAATTGCTGCTACAAGCACAATATTGGACAGATGGAGAGGGAAATCTCTAGATTAAAAGTGGGCCTCCATGAAATTGTGTTTATCTTGAGGGCAGGCGCGCTAGCCTGGTGATCCTTCAGTACTAAATTTTCCTTCTTGATGTCATGGAATGTTCACTAGAAGCAAGAGCAATAATTCAATGGGTAGGGCATTTGCCTCGGATGTGGCCAACCCAGGTTCAATCCGAACACCCCATACGAACCAATGACTAAGCCCTGAGCACTGCTGGGTGTGGCCCTCCAAAACAAAGCAAAACCAAAAATACATGGACAAAACTTAAATGTAACACAGCCAGATGTTACTTATGAGGAGCTATTCTGAGATATTTATCTTTAGCTGACCTCATCTGTACACGAAGCTCATGGAGCATAATTACCAAGGACTAGATGGTACAGCCTGCTACACATCTAGACCATAAGGCGCGACCTACTGAGACATCTACAGGTAGTCCACAGTTGTGGGAAGCAGCACCGAGAGATATCTGTATATATTTATAGCACTCAATATGAAAATGCTACATTTCCGTGATTCCAATGACAAGTCATGCTGGACAGTGAAACTATAGTGACAGCAAAAAGGTCAGTAGTAACTGGTGATGGAGCATGTAGGGCAGTGGTTAGAGGGATAAATTAGTGCAGCACAAGAGCTTCTGGGGTGGTGAGATCATTCTGTACAAAACTGTAATAGTGGCATTGTGTGTTTGTTAAGAATCACGGAACAATACCAGTGTTCTACATAGTGTGGAAAATGATAATGCCAGACTAGAGCTCACCATTGACTATACACAGACTTACATGATTAACCCTAAATGTTTGTAGGGCAAGCTATAATGTGTAAGAGAAAAGAGAGAGGGAGAGAGAGAGGGAGAGAGAGAGAGAGAGAAAGAGACAAAGAGGAAAAGAAAAAGTGCTTGCTATAGAGGCAGGCTAGGGTGGGTGGGAGGGAATGTGGGGACATTGGTGATGTCCCCACCAATGGGGCACTGGTGGAGGGGCTGGTGCTGGAATACTGTATGACTAAGACCCGATTATGAACATCATTGTACTTGTATATCTCATAGTGGTATAATAATAATAATAATAATAATAATAATAAAAAAAAGAATCACAGAACAGAACACCCAAAAAGATTTTGTGTGTTTCTTAACAAATACACAATGTTTGAGTCTGCTGTTGAGTCCATGTGTGCTCACAGGGGTCGTATTCCTGTATCAGTCTTGCGAACATCTTCAGTCAGGGCAGTGCACACCTACCTGACTGTGTGTTTGAGGCCACAGCGTGTCATTGCACAAGGGGCCCTGGAGAGTGGTTTCTGGTAAGTTCTGACATATTAATGTCCATCAATTTTCAGATGGACACACATAGACACTGTGTGTTTGTTAAGACTCATGGAACAGTACATCCCAAAAGAGTTTGTTTTTAATAATATATTAATATTGCCTCATCAATTACAACAGATCTATCACACTAGTGCAAGTTACTGAAATAGGAGAAAATATGCATAGAAGGGAGACGGGGCAATTAGAACTTTTGTGTGTTTCTGTAAAACAGTACCTGAAAAATGAAGTCTTTGGTTTGGAGGCTGATGAGATAGTACAGCAAGTAGGGCATTTGCTTTGCATACAGCCAACCGGGGTTCAATCCCCAGAACCCAATTTGGTCTTTCTGAGCCTGCCAAGAGTGATCCCTTAGTGCAGAGCTAGGAGTAAGTCCTGAATACTACTGGGTGTGGGGGTCTCTTCCCCCTAAAAAAAAAAATCTTTTTTTTTTTTTTTTTTTTTTTGGGTCACACCCGGCAATGCTCAGGGGTTACTCCTGGCTCTGCACTCAGGAATTACTCCTGGCAGTGCTCAGAGGACCATATGGGATGCCGGAGATCGAACCCAGGCCGGCATGGGCCAGCTGCGTGCAAGGCAACCGCCCTACCCACTGGGCTATCGCTCTGCCCCTAAAAAAAAATCTTTTTAAATGTAGTCATTGAAAGCAAAATAAAAAGGTCAGCACATATCAACATTTTTTTTACACATCAACCTTAGAATGTTAGGACTCCTTCCCCTCACAACTCTGCCTAGTTACTATATTTGATAATTTGTTTTCATATTTTAGAGGTACAAGGTAAACTTAATGCATACCTGCAGTACCTAAAATATGGGCGGGGAGCGATAGTCCAGCGAGTAGGGTGTTTGCCTTGCCGCGGCCGGCCCATGCCGGCCCAGGTTCGATCCCTGGCGTTCCATATGGTCCTCCAAGCACCGCCAGTCGTAATTCCTGGGTGCAGAGCTGGGAGTAACCCCTGAGCATTGCCAGGTGCGACCCAAAAAGCAAATAAATAAATAAATAAATAAATAAATAAAATGTTTTATAATTCTGTAGAGATTTTTGCATTTTTCTTTGTCATATTCATCTAATTTAAAATTCTGACGCAGAGAATGCTACCGTTGTTTTCACTTTGCAAATTATGCTTTTATGTGTGGGTGCCTTATATAATCTCCATGAGAAAGGGAGAGTTGGTGGATAAATGAATACTCCCTCTCAGATGTACCCACTGTTGGTGGCAGTAAAAGCCAGTTCTAGACGGTCCTGATTCCACTTGTGCCTTCCCCAACATATGCCAAGTGAGCTTTTGCCATGGGGAGGACTCATCCGTTGTTATCGCCCTACAGAGAGAGCAACTAAAGATACCTCGGGTCTGCTGACGTCAAACGGATATGAGAATTCTACACAGATGATTGCTGGCTCCGAGTCCCAAATTGGAAACATGAGTTTGCCCACATAAGAAGTTCCAAAGCACTTGACAAATGATTCCTCTAATGCTCCTTGTGAGCCCTTGTTTTTCTTAAAAAAGTTGTGTGATTTCTCATTGTCTCAGACAGTGAGGCAGGTTTCCCTATTCGGGAAATAATAACGGACGAAACTCAAGTGGAAGATTTCCTAAGGCAGAGCAGAAAGAACAAAGTATAAAAAAGGACAAGAAGTTCCACTGCTGAAAAAAAAAAAGTTGGAGATGCCTCGTCCAAAACAGCCACATTTTTTAGGAAAGTGAGCTGTGCTGTTTTATTTTAAAAATGAGATGCCGTGACACACACATTTCAGCAAACATTGTGTGCTAACCTTTCCCCCGATTTCCCCACCATATCCATCTACTTTTATTTGCCCCAATTTTCTTACCCTTAAAAAAAAAGCCAGAAAGCTGTACTACATATTTTCATAAGATGTGGAAATCCTATTTGATACATTTTGCATTGTAAATTAAGTAAGAATACCATAGTTCAAAACATCGACGACAACTTTCAAACTTTGCTATGACAAATTCTTTTTAGGTGAGGCTGCTCAAAATACCTCAAATTCTTTGTGGAGTATAAAAATAAATATTCCCAATTTCTGAGAGCAAGATCTAAATAGCTGCCCCAAAATAAAGATGCTTAGTTGTCATGTGACTGTACAAACCCCCCCTTTTCTCCCCCTGTAATAGTCCTGAAGGTTCAGTGCCCAGCCAAACTTTCCTTAGTAGTGAATTATAAAATCAGACTCAAGGCTGGAGTGGTAGTATAGGGACTAAAGCAACGGCCTTGCATGAGGCCAACTCCAACTCCAATTAGATCCCTGGCACCATGTATGGTTCCCTGAGCATCTTCAGGAATGGCCCTGGGCAGAGAGCCAAGAATAGTCCCAGGGTGTGATTTAACAGTGGGACTTAACACACAGCCACCAAATATATATATATATCTTTTTTGGGTCACACCTGACAATGCTTAGGGGTTACTCCTGTCTCTTTGCTCAGGAATTACTCCTGGTGGTGCTGCTCGGGGGACCATATGGGATGACAGGGATCGAACCCGGATTCGGCTTGTGCAAGACAAACACCCTACCTGCTGTGCTATCAGTCCGACCCCCCCCTATTTATTTATTTATTTATTTATTTATTTTGCTTTTTGGGTCACACCCAGCAATGCTCAGGGGTAACTCCTGGCTCTACACTCAGGATTTACTCTCAGCGGCACTCGGGGGACCATATGGGATGCTGGGGAATCGAACCCAGGTCAGCTGCTTGCAAGGCAAATGCTTTACCCGCTGTCTATCACTCCGCCCACCCCCATTTAATATTTTAAAAAGGAAATAAAACCAAACTCAGAAACCAATCTAGCTAGTGGTTTAATAAATTGCTTATTTGCTGGTATCATTATATTACACGTATCCGTACCCCTGTGTGGGAGAAAAAGTTGCTCAATGGGACCACATAGATAGTACAGGAAGTTCAAGCTCTTCTCTTGCATACAGCCAACCTGGATTTGAATCCCTTTGGCTCCTGAGCACCATCAGGAGTCACTTGTGAGCAGAAAACCAGGAATAGCCCCTGAGAACCACAGGGTGTTGTTCCAATCCCTGCTTTACCCCCCTACTCCCCCCCAAAACAAATAATCAGTATAAAAAGGTACTGGGTGGTATAACTGTCATAATTTGGTCTTTACTCCAAAATCTACAGTTTCCCAAAAGTTAAGACATTTTCACACTGCTATAGCCTGAGCTGCAAGAATCTGAGCAGCACATATCAAACCTCCAGGTCGGGCACATCTCTTTGACTCCCTGCATTAACATATGCCTCAGAGACCTGGGCCCTACAAAAGCAGGATGAGAATGCTATTCGGGTCTCCCAGAGAGGAATCGAAAGAGCTATGCTTGGGAATATCACACCTCACTCAAGTGAGAGAAGGAATCCGGAGTTCCAACCTCCGTCACTATTCCAGAATCAGGGACGCTGTCTCGTTTGCCAAGGCATCAAAAATCAGATGGGCTGGACATGTAATGTGATTTGGAGACAACCGCTGGACTAGAGCCGTTACCGACTGGATCCCATGGGATGTCAAAAGATCATGTGGCCACCCTCTACAAGATGGTCAGACTTCCTTGTCAAGACCCTGAAGGAACGGTTTGAGGCTCTTCACATTCCTGAATCAACCAGATGCCATTGGGCTACATTGGCACGTGATAGGGTCCAATGGAAATGTTACTGGTGCCTGCTCGAGCAAGTCGATGAATAACGGGATTCGAGTGATCAAGTGAAGTGATATATCAAACCACATAGCCTGGCAAAGGTGAGGCCTTTTATTCTAAGAGAATTTGGTCTATCGTTTTGTATCAGATTCAAATCCTGACTTCATACAGACTATCTGTGTAGACTCAGACAGGCAAGTTCCTCCTTTCTCAAATCTCTGGTTTCTTATTTCTAAAATGAGGAAATCACCACCAACATGGAAATATTCAGTTCCTTAAATATCTTACTCTAGTGGGACATAATGGGATAAGAGCTTGGAAAAGGAGTCACTGGTATGAGCTAAGGATAATCATCTTCGTAAAATAGAAGATACTGTAAAATACCATCTAGCTGAAAATTTCAATCACAATTTATTACAATCTCAAATATGACACAACAATGCCCACGACAGTCTGATTTTCCTTTTGCATCAAATTCAGCAGTGAAACTCAGGCCCAGTTCTTTGCAAGGAGTCTTAAGTATCTTTTCTTAGTGAGATCTGAAATGAGAGCCTGTGTACAGGTAGAGCTGACTCAGGTGGCATTTCCTTAGAGGCTGGAAGAATCCAGCAAAGACTCGTTCAGCTGCTTCAGAGCTAACAAGTACTAAGTGATACCTTGCCTTGGAAACAGTTTGTCAGCTCATGATCTCTTTTCATTCACTAGATTATGGTGAGTGAGTAACCACATGATAAATGAAAACAAATTTTAAAGAGCTCTTAATAAAGTATTTCAAAACTGCTTTGAAGTCTAGTCTAATCTTTTTCTACAATGAGCCCAGGTTTTTACTTAAACATCATCACCTAAGTCAATCAGAGGTAGTTCAAGAAACAGCCAGGATGAAACTTTCTTGCAAATAATCTTAACAATTAGGTGGATGGATTCCACTTCAAAGAAGATCAGCATGAACCAGTCTCCAGCTTAGGTTTCACTCACCAGGAGTAGTTCCTATGAAAAACAATAATCAACATTGGGCTCAGCAGATAGAACAGGGTTAAGGCATTTGCCTTACATGAAGTCAACCAAGGTTCTATCCTGAGCACAGCCAGGAGTGATTCCTGAGCACAGAATCATGAGTAAGCCCTGAGGGCTGGTGGGTATGGCCCCCAAAATGAAAAATAAATAAATAATGAAACAATAACAAAATACTGTAAAAACCAGGCTCCCACCTATGGACCTCCCTGGGTATAACATATTGTATAAAATGTTCTGGCCTGCAGAGGAGGGCACTCCTCCAGCTCAGAGACAGACTCCCCAAGATAACAGCACTAGGAAATTAACTGCAAATGTGTTACCAGGTCTCACTTTCTTAGGGGAACATCAAAGCCGTGAGTCAGCAGCTATTTCTCTGGGAGTTGGAACTTGGTTGGCTTTGGCTGGAGCTTTCTCTGCAATACAATCTGTTCATGGAAGGATGACTGCTATGGTCTGCCCGTTTCAACACCCCCTGTTAGCACACTGATCGGCCCAGAGACCTGGAAAAGCCACGTGCCCTCTACAGGGTAAGAAGACCCTGTGTTGGACTGATTAAAGATTTAAAGCATCTTGTTGGAAATGATAATACCAGCCGAGAACTGAACATTGAATGTAGGCAAAGGGATATACATGATAACCTCTAAATGTATGTATTGCAAGCCACAATGTGTAAGAGAAGGGAGAGAGAGAGATGCGGAGAGAGAGAGAGAGAGAGAGAGAGAGAGAGAGAGAGAGAGAGAGAGAGAGAGAGAGAGAGAGAGACAAAAGGTGCCTGCCATAAAGGCAGGCTGGGGGAAGGGCAGGGAATCAGGGGGCTTTGGTGAACAGTGTATGACTGAAACCCAAACATGAACATCTTTGTAACTGTATATCTCAGAGTGGTATAATAATAAAAAAAAAAGATTTAAAGCATAAGCGCTCAATTACAGCCTCCACAAGAAAACAGAATCCAGATCAGGGGCCTGCCAGGCCTGGTACACTAAAATTCTACAGGCATCCACCCATACAACATAAGCATTTGGTCATTTTCTAGATACAGAGAAGAGACATCACCTTTTCATTTGATGAAGGTCCCATCGGCTATCAGAACTAACCATAAATTAAAGCAAAGACATAGGCGGTCCACAGCTATCCCAAACACTTCCTGAAATTCCATCTGACTTTTTAAAGGTAAAACATCCTGGCCAATTACTTGCGTATAATTTCTACATCTCCTTGAAGATGAAGCAGAAAATAATTTTTGTTTTCTTGCCCCTCATCACTTTCCTCAAGTCTCCGCTACAGCAGAGAGGAGGAAAATGGGTTTAAAGAAGCCAACTGAAGCTGCCAAGCATTGCCCCTTCTCACGAGACCCGAAACATTGTGAAAAGGCTTCTAGGTCTGTGCCCCGTGGAAGATTTGAGTCCCACGTTTAGCTTCTCTAAGTGTGGGGAACTTATCTTTGCACATCTAATACTAGCTGTTGAATTCCCGTCTCTGACTCCCGGCTCGATTCAACTTCCCTCTCACTAGTTTCCTCTGCAGTCATATTCATAAATTACAACTGCAACCCCTCATGGGCTTGGCATTTGGCATACAGGAACTGTAGAGTTCTGCACCCGCTGCCTGAGTTTCGCCTGCAGCTTGTGAAGGCTGAAGAGTCTGGTGCAGGGGGAGTCAAGCAATACTGCTTAAAAAATACTCGTGTGCTCGGAAAATATCCAAAATATTGTTTCTATGTATGGTTTCTGCATTCTGAGCCCTCCGGGGCCTCACAACTTTTCCTCTTTGCAGTTTCCTCATCTAGAATGTTCTTCCCCATTCCTCTGAGGAGCGTTCTCCAGTTTCTCGCAAGTCCTAGTCTACGTTGGGGATTTTGGAGCCACTGGGAGCATGTGGTGCCTGAGATTGCAAGTATGCAAATCCTGCACCCCTAGAACTGGCCCCAGGCCCCAAAAAGCTAGTTTAAATGCGTGCGTCGATACTTTCTCCCTCACTGAATATTTATCTTTTCCTCCACCAGGAATGTCCAATTACTTGAATATAATTTCTACATCTCTTCAAAGGTGAAGCAGAAAATAAATTTTTTTTTTTTTTTTTTGCTTTTTTGGGTCACACCCGGCAATGCTCAGGGGTTACTCCTGGCTCTGCACTCAGGAATTACTCCTGGCGGTGCTGGGGAGCATATGGGATCCCGGGATCGAACCCTGGCCGGCATGAGCCAGCCGCATGCAAGGCAAACGCCCTACCCGCTGGGCTATCGCTCCGGCCCTTAATCTTGTTTTCTTGCCCCTCATTGATCCCAGTGAGTGTGGTAGTTCTTCGTATGTGTGTCTCCTCTCATGCTACGGTAAAGACGAGTTATATGCAATAGTTGTCTTTCAAGTGCCCTGGAACAGAGCTTTGCATAGAGGAAGGACCCTGAAACATCTGTATCTATAGTTTTGGGTCCACACCTGGTTATGTTCAGGGGTTCGTCCTGGCTCTGCACTCAGGATTTACTTCTGGTGGTGTTTAGGGAACCATATGGGGTACCAGGGATCGAACCCAGGTTGGCCACATGCAAGGCAAACATCCTACCTGCTGTATTATTGCTGGTTCCCAAAGACATACTGTTTTATAGACATCTGTCTGCAGAAGTCTATATCTTTGTTGAACGTATAATTTTTATCTTTGTTGAACATAAATTTACTTCTTTTTTTTTTCTTTTTTCGGTCACACCGGCAATGCTCAGGTACTCCTGGCGGTGCTTGGGGGACCATATGGGATGTTGAGGATCGAACCTGGGCCTGCATGGGCCGGCCGTGTGCAAGGCAAACACCCTACCAGCTGGGCTATCGCTCCGGCCCTAAATTTACTTCTTTTTTATTTTTTTTTTTTTATTTGTTTATTTATTTGTTTATTTAAATATGTTATTACACCACCATGTGATATACATTACAAAGATGTTCATGTTTGGGTTTCAGTCATACAGTCTTCCAGCACCCACCCTCCACCAGTGCCCATCTCCCACCACCAATGTCCCCACTTCCCTCCCCCTCCCCAGCCTGCCTCCGCAAGTTCCTTATCTCTTCTCTCTCTCTCTTCTCTCTTCTCTTACAATTTGATTGCAATATATACTTTGAGTTCTGTTATTTTCTCCTATTTCATGCCAGTCTAGGCTGGCATTATCACTTTTGACAAATATTAGCACACTGTTCCCTTCTCTGTCTCATCTAATCTCTGATTCCCAATGTCCGGTAGATTCCACCCTTTTTTTTTAATTGAAAGATGCTCATGTGAGTCCCGGTTCCACAGGGTTACACACACACCCTCAACCCAAACCCATCTCCCACACAATGTCCCGCCCCCCTCCCCCCCCGCACCCCAACCACCCGGGCGGGCTCTGCATGTCATCTCCTTCCTCTCTATATCTCCCCCCAACAAACTTTCCTGCTCTTCGTGGAATGCAGTGCACCAAAAGACATCACGTTCACCACCCTAGTGGCCCGCGCTGTGCTGGTCGTGAGGCAATTCCCAGCGCCGACAACGAAAATGGTGGCTAGGTGATGGACGCTCATCCAGCCGCTTCGGGACCCCGGGGCGACGGCCCCCTCCCAAAGCCCATCTGCCCTCCTTGGGGTTCCCATGGTCAGCTAAGGCCGCGTAGCCGGCTTCAGCCTCCCCAGCCGTCTGCAACCCTGGATGCTGGCCATGGCAGCTCGGGCAGGGCCACCAGGCCGACAAAATGGAGGGGGGAAGGCCACCACGCCCCCATCTGATGACTTCCCAGTGATTCCCGCCTCTTGGAGCCGCCTACCTGGCTCGACCTGGTTTTGCTCTGTTCCTCTGGTGGTGAGGCAGTTTCCCAGAGTCCGGACAACGAAAATGGTGGCTAGTGTGATGGACGAGTCTCATCCGGCTCGGGACCCCCCGGAGGCGCGGCCCTAAATTTACTTCTTAAATCTTACAATTTCCAATTACTGCCATAGTCAGTTGCTTAAAAGCAACAGAGTGGGACAAAGTGATAGGACAGCAGGTGGGGCATTTACTTTGCACACAGCCAACCCCACACAGTTTGATCCCCAGCACCACATATGGTTCCCAGAACACTGCCAGGCATAATTCCTGAGGACAGAGCCAGGATTAATCTCTGAGCATTGCTGAGTGTGGCTCCCAAACCAAAGATAAAATAAAATAAAATAAGCAATATCATGTCGTGACTTTTCATGTTTCCCTTCTCCCAGTTCTGAAGCAAGCCCCTTTAAATGGCAATGCCAACAGATGTCAGAGGCTCCATACATTTGTTCTATGCTGCTGGGATGGAACCCAAGGCCTCATGTATGTAACGTTAAATGCTTTATCAGACAGCTACAGCCTTAGCTCTGCCATACACTAATTTAGCATTAAAAGTTAAAAAAAAAGATGTTTTGAGACTTATTGACCCCTGGAGGAAATAAAGCGGAATAAAAACGTTGTAATGTTGGAACCAGAGCGATACCACAGCAAGTAGGGCGTTGGCCTTGCACACAAAGGACCCAAGTTTGAGTTCCCGGTATCCCATATGGTCCCCCAAGCATCGTCAGGAGTAAATCCTGAGTGTAGAGCCAGGACTAACCCATGAGCGTGGCCAGGTGTGACCCAAAAAAAAAAAAAAATAACCTTTGTAAAGTTTAGTAAAATTCTTATTTTTCTATTCAAATGGCCTGTTTTTGGCCACACTCGGTGGTGATGCTCTGGGGTAACTCCTGACTCTGTGCTCAGGAATTACTCTGGGCAGGGTGCCAAGGTATATAGTGGGGGCCAGGGTTCTCTGCTTGCGTAAAGCAAGCACCCTATCCTCTGCACTATCTCTCCGGACCAGGTTTCTCTCTTTACAAACTGTTGATAGGAAATGGAGGACCATCAAAACAAACGAACTGTATGCAACTGTGGCTGGAGAGGAAAATATTTTCCCCATCTATTTCGATTATGCTGGTTAGTTTTTCAGGATTTCCACTTGCCTTTGGGAATTAATTCTAGAAGAAACATGCAAAGTCGCTCACTTACAAACGTGATAGGGCTGAAGGGTTTTTCTCCTTTCCGCCTACGCGGCACCTCTGCTTCAAGACTGCAGTGTTGAATAGCTGGGGAACACTTCCAGGCTACCCACAGCACCTCTTCATTTATGAGCTTAGTGGTCGTGTTGGAACAAGTTCAGCTCAAAGATCAGTGGGCTGCATTCTTGGCTTCATTTCAGGGCAGTGGAAACAGTTGAAGTTGTCTTTGTAGCTACCACTCCCAGGTTTAAAGAACGTTTACCGCCTCCCACTGTGGTTTCAGGCTCTACAGACGTACTTTCCCCTCAGAACAGGCATTGGGCAAGACAAAAGAGCACGCAGGGACCTGGGGAAGGGGAGCCCCAAATCACCCCCAGCAAGTTCTTATTTTCACAGTCAAGGAGCGTGGAGATCAACTCAGTGAGGTGCGTCTCAAGACTGTTCTTCAAACCGTGTGACTGAAAACTCATCTCTAAGACACCGTTTATCAGCTCGGGTGCGGACCACGTGGGGCTCAGCCTTGCAGGTGGGTGATTAGCACAAATCCACAGTGCCTGTGCCGTGTTCACGGTTATCTTGGGCTCAGGTGATGACTCGGCATGGTGGATTATGAGAACTACAGAGGCCTTTTGTTGGTGTGTTTTGGTTTTGGGCCACAACTGCCAGTGATCAGGGCTTATTCCTGGTTCTGCACGCAGAGGCAGAAGTCAGGAATATACGGTGCTTGTCGGGGACTGAACCCAGGTGAGCTGCAAGCAAGGCAAACACCGTGACCGCTGTAATATCCCTCCAGCCTCTACATAAAACTTTTAAAATTAAAATATTAATGATGGGGCCGGAGCGATAGCCCAGCGGGTAGGGCGTTTGCCTTGCACGTGGCCAGCCTGTGCCGGCCCGGGTTCGATCCCCGGCATCCCATATGGTCCCCTGAGCACCGCCAGGAGTAATTCCTGAGTGCAGAGCCAGGAGTAACCCCTGAGCATCGCTGGGTGTGACCCAAAAAGCAAAAAAATAAAAATAAAATATTGATGATGAATCAGGGTGATTATCTCATGTCATTATTAGCAGGGACAACCACATGTCTGAGCCATTATGGGGAGCAAGAGTATGGCAGGGTTTATCCTTGCTTCCAGCCGCTGTCACTCTGGCTGAGAACTGCTTACCCTATATTGCCCTGCTCACTGGGGGTCCTGACAAGGAGCCCCTGGCAGGAAAACAAGATGACAGCAGAGAAGGGACCTTCTTTTTGCTAACTCCTGCTAGTGCTCAAGGGATAATATAGGAGAGTCATTGCTTCCATTGCTGAGTCTTTCCATAGCAACAGCCAGAGATGCCCTTTCAGAGAACCGCCATAAGCTGCTATGCTCTTAGTAGGGGCAATGGAACACTCCCGACCTCTGCAAACTAGGTAATTAAAGAAAAACGGATTGAGCAGGAATATAATTTCCCCCTCTTACACGACTCCTGGTTCAGTGCTCAGGGTTGCTTACTCCTGGTGCTGCCCCAGGGAAGATTGAGCCTAAGCCTAGCCCGGTGAGTTCTTTCTCTAAACCTCATGCTGAACTCTTCAATTAACATCTGTCACTTCTTTCTTTTTCACTTAGAGTTTCCTGGCTAGGGGTATATTTACTCTCAACAATAGAAGTACTTTTCTATTCTTTAATGTCTCTCCCGAGCAGCATCTGCTGAATGAAGCCATCTGAGTAACTTCTCCACTAGATGGCAGTCATCTCATAAGTTTGCCCGACACCCGGTACAGGTTTTTTTTTTTTTTTTTTTTTTTGGGTCACACCCGGCAATGCTCAGGGGTTACTCCTGGCGGTGCTCAGGGGACCATATGAAACACCGGGGATCGAACCCAGGCCGGCACAGGCCGGCCGCGTGCAAGGCAAACGCCCTACCCGCTGGGCTATCACTCCGGCCCCACCAGGTACAGTTGTGACCAACAAGAAATGGATTTCATACAACAGACTGCAACACGGTGGCTCGTAGGCAACTTGTGAAGGCTGAGAGCCTGCCTCAGAGGCTTACAACAATGGTCTGGTGTGAGGCTTCTGATCACATCATTCTTTCCTTCACTGACTTGTCCCTAAAATATAGTCACTATCACTATCACCCCGTTCATCATCTATTTGCTCAAGTGGGCACCAGTAACATCTCCATATGTTCTGTCTCATGCTAGTAGAGCCCAAGGGCATCTGCTTGCTCCAGGAATATAAAGAACCTTAAACCATTATATTAGGTCACGGGATAAATGCTGGACTTAGCGATGACTACAAGAGTATGCTACCTGCATGGCAGAGCCTGGCAAGCTACCCGTGTTGTATTTGATATGACAAATACCAATAAAATTATAGACCTCATTCGGAATGGATTGAGGCTCTTTATGTTCCTGGAGCAAGCAGATACCCTTGGGCTCTACTAGCATGAGACAGGACATATGGAGATGTTACTGGGGCCCGCCGAGCAAATCGATGATGAACGGGAAGACAGTGATACAGTGATTAGGTCATGGGACTGACCTAATATAATTGTTACTGGTATTTGGCATATCAAATGCGATACAGGCAGCTTGCCAGGCTTGCCGTGCGGGTGGCATACTCTTGTAGTCACCTCTAAATACAGCATTTATTGATGAACCGAGTGGATGAGCCGGGCTGATAGGCTGGTCTGCTGGGTGTTCTGAACAGAGGGAAGTCCAAATGTAGAAAATGGCAGCCCCAATGGAGTGGGGGTGTTTGTCTGGCTTGTTGTGAGGCTCTGCTGGGGTGGCGGACCAGGGCTAGAACCCGCCATCCCTCCCGGGCATCTCATGATATAGTCAGGCTTGATTATATCAAATATAGTCAAGCTTGGTTATATAACAGTAACATTCACCCTAAAAAACTGCTAATTTGTCACATTCCATTACTGCAGGAAGACTGGAAGAGTCAGTCTCTTGGGCTACCCAGCCCAAGGAGCCTCTGGGACTGTGCATCATCCGATACCTGGGGCTTTCGGGGTTGCATTGGCAGGAAGGAACTGAGATTCATGCATTGCCTCAATGCTTCACTTCTTAGTCAAGTGGCTGGAACGTCATGTAGTCTCCTAGGAGATCCAGTCTTGGAGGAAAATCAGACCTTGGTAAATCTCAGGAGTATCTATCTACCTTAGTGCTTATCTCTAACCTGCCCTCTGTGGTAACGGCTCTACATAATGGCTAGGCGACAGCAGCTCTCTTGGATTCTAAAATGACCTTAGGAATAGTAGCCAAGCATGAAGGAAGAACTGTTTGGAAGATTTAGTCCCTGACTGACTTACGTTAGCCATACCAACTGAAGACAAATTCTGGACTTCCTCAACGTGAAAATAAATTTTGGAGGAATCATGCCTACCTGCCCACCTTACAAACGTTATTTGGGTGTTTTTTGTTACTTGCAGTTGAACTTAATTCAATTCATACTAATTTAATTCATACTAATATGGTGCACCATTACAAAGTCGAAAGGTAAATTAACATCTTCCTTTCTCCTTTCCGTGTTCAGAATTGCTAGACACAAATCGAACCGATGAAAATATCTTGAGCTAACTCAAGGTGAGTGTTGGCTGACACCTCATCCCTGAAGGGGGGATCCCCTGCTCCTGAATTTGTCCTGTCTCATTACACCACAGACACCTGCACCATACCGCAGTGAAGGACTGTCCTCCAGTTTCAGAACATCACTAGACTCCACCTCTAATGCCTGTTGCACCTCTCAATCTTGAGCATTTCTCCAGATATTAGCTAGGTCACTAAAAAAACCAAACTTCATCCCCATGGAGATCCACTGGCACAACTTAGCATCAAAATGCCTATCTCCACACGCAGGAAACAGGCTGCCAAAAAAAAAAAAGAGGGAGAAACAGCCTCATGTCCAGTTCTTTTCCCCTTATCAGAGCACCCCACTTTCCTTCTAAGATTGGGGGGCAGCAGATGCTAAGAGGGCCCCTCTAACCAGCGTCCCAACTGAACACTAGCATGATTTGCAAAATTCCTTTATTCCTCCTTTATATTTGCTCTTTTCTCAGCTCCATCTCTTCTGGCATCTACTTCCTGTCCTCTGAAGGGAAAGGCTGAAAGTCCCAACTTCACTCCCTGGCCCCTGACTGCAGCTACAGTGGGGCCAAGGCAGACAAGCGGTCAGTCAGCCCTGAGCTGTCGGAGCAGTCAGAGTAGGGGCTGAGGCCAGGAGGCACTTCCTGGGCCTTCAGCATTAATGCCAGGTGGAAAAGAATCAAAGCATCACCTTGAAGACACTGCCACAAGTGAACTGCTTTTTCAGGATTCAAGCTTGTGGTTTTATTTTCACGTCTAAATTTTCTGGTTGTTTATTTCGGGGCCACAACCCAGCAATGCCACTTTTCCTGGCTCTGCACTCAGCAATCACTCCTAGTAGGGTCAGGGGACCATACAATGTACTGGGAATGAAACCTGTTTGGCTGTATGCAAAGCAAACACGCTACCCGTTGTTCCATCACTCTGGTCCCCTTCACTTTTAAATGAAGTAAATGAAATGATAAGCAAACAGCAGTTTCCTGAGGTTTATGACTCGTGGACTGAGAGGGCTGGTTCTGTCTTAAGCCCTTCCAACATTCACATGCATGACTCAGGGCACCCAAGTAGATACCAACTGACACATGCCTCCATAAACAAAACAGGCCAGAAGGGAGGGTGGAAAGGTGTCAGGTTAGGTGTGAGGTTAAAAGCCCGCCTCCTGACAACTCACAACATATAGGTCACTAGCGGGGAATCAGATGGGGAGATAATCTTGAAAAGCAGAAGAGGAAGACAATTTCCTGCAAAGATTTGAATAAAAAGAGCACGCTGGGAAAGTTCCCAGCAACTTGACCATTTCTGCTTTGTAAAGCTGGGCTGGGCTCACCAGGAGGCCCACGAGGGCAGTTTGGACTTCAGCAGAAAGGAAAAGATGAAGCAGCAGTGTAGAGAAGGAAGCGATGGGGCGGGGACTGGGCGAACACAGTGCAGGGGAGCGGGCCGTCCATGCTTTTAGCAGCTGTCGAGAGTTCAGGCACCAGAAGATGGGGTGAGGGGGCAGAAATATCCATATGCTGGGGCTGGGGAGCAAGTACAGGAGGTAGAGAGGTAGAGCATTTGCCTTGGCACACAGCCGACCCTAGTTTGATCCGGCATGCTACAGGGTCCCCAAGCCCCATCCGGGAGTAAGCCATGAATACAGCCAGGCGTGGGCCCCACACCAATGTATTTACTCACACTCATCTGCACGGTGCTCCTCCAGCTGGAGGCCCCTGCTCCCACTCTCTGTCCCGGAACCACCTGCCCAGGAAGCATCTTTTCGCCCAAGGCTGGCTGCAGTCACCCTGTGGCTCTTCCTTTGTTGGATTTTGGGGTCCAGGCTCATTCCTTTGTACCCTAATGAAGACTTTTTTCTTTTTGTATTTCCCTTTAAAATACCGGGGCGCGGAACAATAGTACAGCCGGTAGGGCGGTGTTTGCCTTGCATGCAGCTGACCAGGGTTCGATCCCCAGCATCCCATATGGTCCCCAGAGCACCGCCAGGAGTAATTCCTGAGCAAATGAACCAGGAGTAACCCCTGAGCATGGCCGGGTGTGACCCAAAAAGCAAAAATAAAATAAAATAAAATACAGGGGTGGGGAAGACAAACGCAGATGCTCCCGAGGCTCTCCCCAGGTGGGCTCATCTACTTCAGGACTCTCCACCCAGAACCTGCCCTCCACCACCCGCCAGCATGAAATGCTGAAGCGCATCCCAGTAATTTTCTGCCCTCCTCCCACCTCACTACCTGGTGGAGCCGCCCCACTCCTCACCTGACAAGCTGTGGCAGCATCACAGCAGGAAAGGACGGAGTCCCACGGCTCATGACTCAAGAGAAGGCAGGGTCAGCAGCTGCCGGCTGCGGCGAGCAGCCGTGGGGCCAGCGGGAGGAAGGAGGGGCGAGACTGGTGGACACCACAAGGCCTGGAGCCGAGGGGAATCCCACGCATTCGGAGCCCCTTTCCAAAATTTTGATCTTGATCCCCATTTAATATTTTTTTGTTGTACTCCCTCCCCAATAAACCCACGATTTCTGGTTTCTTAAATCCTTTAATACCGCTTCACATTTCAAGTTGCTTCAGAGCGTTCTTTGAAAGCACAAGAGGTTTACAACGTGGATTTGAACGATCTTCCCGAGAAACCCAAGTGGGCAGCAGGCCAGATGCGAGGAGTTTGATTGTACAACCCACTCGCTCACTGACGGGTTTGTTTCAACATTTATTGAGCACTTTTCAATGTGCTAGGCGTGGTGCAAGGCGCTGGGTATACAAATGGTTAAGACACAGGCCCTCAAGGAGCTCACAGTCTAATGGTAAACTACTGAGTAAACTGAGGCACAAAGTGGTAAATGACTTACCCAATGAGGTAGAAAGAGCCAGGTACTTGGAAATGCGGGGCCAGAGCTGGAGAGAAGGCCGGGTATTAGAGTAAACCCCAATCAAAAAGCAAAGGCTGCACAAGGAAACATATTACAAAATCTGCTTGCAAAAGGTAGAAATAGCTTCCAATTTTCACCATGACTGAATCCCGTCTATCAGTGAATAAAGTCATTAGCTGATGACGTTTTGATACTTGCCCCCTTGAGGCATGCCACCGGTCTGCTTGGAAACAGTAACTGCAGAGAGCTTGAAATCTAATCTGAGCGCTGGGAGCCGTCCTGATTTAGCCCATGAGCTTTGACCGTATAGAAGTATCTAAGATCCTTCTACATGGAGAAGTCTGGGGGGGGGGGGAATTCTCTAACCCTCCTTCAGAGCAGAGGATTCTAATAAGTTATAGATACCACAGAAATTAGAGAATTTCTTACTCTCCTTATATACATTCTTTTGGCTATACAATGGTGAAGCTTCATTTAGATGCCTCTTAAGTAATCTAGACATTCTACAGATACATACAAAGACATCGCACTGAGCTACACATGATTAGCCACCAAGCACAGTCACGGACAGCAGGCACAAGCCCGCATAAGGCAATTTCTTTTGTGATAATGACACATGATCTTGAAGGAAAGGTGGAGTCGAGGACTGTCTCCTCTAGTGTGACGCAGTAATTCAGCAGGCTAAAGATCTGGTTCACTGGCAGAGAGCAGTGAAGGCGCCCTGAAAGAGTTCGCTTTCAAAAGTGGGAACCATAATTATCCAGTCATCTAAGTAGCGAGCCACTCATGGACACTACTGGCCTCAACGCTGTGACTGAGGCACGGAAGAGTTATTGCTCCTAGAATGAAATCTGACGTGAAATTCATCCATGTAGGGTATCCAAGGAAAACCCAATCCCGAATTCGTAAATGCATCAGGTGCTCACTTCAAGCAACTCTTCACTTTGCTGTGGAGTATTTTCTTCTGAAATAAATAGATAGATAAATAGTTGCATGCATGAATAAATAAATGTGCAAGAGAGAAATTCTCCTAAGTGGGGACTTGAAAGGCAGATGAGTAAGCAATATGTTTCAAGTGCTTAAAAAAAAAAAAAAGGAAGATCCCTATTCAAGAAGCATATTCTTATTTTTAAGCCTCATGACAAAACCGGAACTCCAAGATCCATCCAGAGGGACACAGATCAGAGACAACTGCCCCCTTCCCCATGCACAGTTCAGAACCAA
Organism: Cryptotis parvus; assembly: GCA_021461705.1. Classification (NCBI taxonomy): domain Eukaryota; kingdom Metazoa; phylum Chordata; class Mammalia; order Eulipotyphla; family Soricidae; genus Cryptotis; species Cryptotis parvus. The sequence continues at coordinate 21,646 of JAJIBD010035819.1, forward strand.
CAACCAGCTAAAACGCTAAGTTCCCACGGATACCAACACTACACGTAATTTAACTGTAAGGTTGTGAGAAGCATTCTACATTAGAGGAAAGTACCTTAATTTAATTGAATAATTAATTAATTTTGGTTTTGTGGCTACGCCTGGCTCTGCACTCAGGTATAACTCCTGGCAGTGCTTGAGAGACTATATGGGATGCTGGGTATGGAACCTGGGTCAGCCACATGCAAGGCAAGCGCCCTAACTCTGTACAACCACTCTGGCCCCAGTACCTTAATTAAAAAATAATCTTGTTCTCCTGGCTAGAATAGTAATAAAAATAGTAGTATTAAAAATAGGGAAGAGTAACAATAAGGCTGAACATGCATTTATACAGGTACATATTTTAAGTCATTAGAATCTTATATTTTTCTAATACGAATGTGACAGGTTTACCTTTATCAGGCTGCTCAGGGTGTTTGCTTTTAGACGGAAGCAGCCCCTCACACCTTCAGACGTTTTATTACTTGAGTGATTCTGCTCCACTTCACATAAATAAACATCAATAGGGCCCTTGGTGCTCCTTATATGTACTGTGATAGAGTCCTAGCAAAGACATGAGACATCAGGATGAAAGATCTCATTAATTATGCTTTTATACTTACGAGCACTCCAGAAGTTTCGGGGACATTTCTGAACATTTCATTCAGGTAGCCACATCACATATTTCAGAAAATCATGTTCTGAGCCTTAGCCACGCTAACCTACCAGACAACAAGAGAGCTGAAACAGCTACCTGGTCAGTCCAGGCTTCAGGGCCATTGTGTGAAACCTCGGTGCTCACAGACCATCTCTGACTACTCAGGGGTTGAACTCAAGAAAACTGTACACACAGGAGTCAAAAATCCGTGTTCTGATGACAAAGAAATGCAAAATACTCAGGGGTCCCTCGGACAGGAGTGTGTCCCATTTCCTGACCGCTGAAGAGATGCAGGGCTAACTGAAACGGCAGCTCTCATTTGAATAAGATGAGAGCAAGACAGAACACACTTTCCGTAATTTGAAACAAAAAAAAAGAATTCAGAATTGCATAAAAGATAATTAACTATGAATATTTACATTCTTTGTAAATATTTTGGTTCAGATTAATCAAAAACCGCTTTTCCAATTGGAATCAGGGAATTAGGAGTGTCTACTGAGAATCCCTGCCCCTTGAGGTGTTGCACGTGTGGCTGTTGGGCCCGCTGCATGGGCAGGTGGCAGACAGGAGACAGGCTTGTCTACACCCAGGGCTCTGCCCCGTGGGCCCTGGATGGTGGATGGTCTGACACATAAAAAGACTGGGTCCCTGGGGCCGGAGCAATAGCCCAGTGGGTAGGGCGTTTGCCTTGTACGCTGCCAGCCCATGCCGGCCAGGGTTCGATTCCCGGCATCCCATATGGTCCCCCCGAGCACCACCGGAGTGATTCCTGAGTGCAGAGCCAGGAGAAACCCCTGAGCATTGCTGGGTGTGACAAAAAAAAAAAAAGACTGGGTCCCATGGGATGAACCCAGAGCCACGGCAGAGCTACGTGTGGTGTATTCGATATGCCAAAAACAGTAACAACAATGGCCTCATTCCCAACAAATGGAGATGTTACTGGCACCCACTCAAGGAAATGATAAACAACGGAAGACAAGTGATAAGTGACTGAGAATTCCAACACTCTTGTTCTAAGAAACTTCTCTGTTGGGGCCAGACAATACACGTAGGGAAGGCACTGCCCTCGCACGACTAACCCAGATTTGACCCCACACCCCATACCGCGCCCAAGCAAAGCCAGGAGTAAGCCTGAGCATCACCAGGTGTGGCTCAAAAACCGAAATAAAATTCCAATACTGTTTTGATTGTGACTAGGTTCATCATCATAACATAGAACAATCTCGTGCCCAGTTTCTAGATGCCGGGCAGGTACTGCTCAAAGAGCCCAGACATTTGAACACAAGGAAACACGCTGTGTGATGCTCAGAACTGGCAGGGAAAGCCAGCTCCTTCAGAATCCACTAAACTAGGGGGTGGCCAACACCCTGTGGAAAGCATGAGAGTAAATCCTTCCGGCTGTACAGGCCAGACCATCCCCGTCACTGATACTGCCCTTGAAGAAAAGAGGCAGCCAGATAGCAGTTAAACAGCTGCGATGTCCCACAAAGCATCAGTCACGGAACTCAGCAGCCAGATGTGACCCACACACCAGTCCTCCGGCCTCTGCATGAGCCACAGACCTGAGGAACCCGACTCCACCAGACGCCGCTCTCAATGCTCACTGCCAGTTTGCTCCCCTGCCGCTGGGAAAGTCTATGTGGGCAAAGCCCACGTGGGGGGGCTTATGAAGTGGGCATCCAAGAGAAGTTTGAGCAATGAGCAAAGGCTCAGCCAGGTCTGACAATCACTGTGACAGCTGAAGTCTGTGCCTGGCCCACGGGAAAGCCCCAAGCCGATCAGTCATGCAGAATGGACCATCGTTCCAAAGCAAGGGTGAGTTGCAAGATTAATGGTAATTAAAAAATATATGCATCAAAACCCAAGGCCTGGGAGCCAAGGGACAGCACAGGGGATAGGGCGTTTGCCTTGCACACGGCCAACCCGGTTCCATCCCTGGCATCCCATATGGTCCACCGAAGCACAGCCAGGGAGTAATTCCTGAGCGAGGAGCCAGGAGTAATTCCTGAGCATTGCTGGGTGTGACCCAAAAAGCAAATAAAGAAACAAACAAATGAATGAATAAATGGATGAATGAATGAATAAATGAATAAATAATAAATAAATGCACAAACATTCCTACTCTGCTTTAAAAAAAAGCCCAAGACCACTCAATTATCACTAAGAAATCACAATCTGGGTGTGACTGAGCAGCTGATCCACCTACTAGGAGCCAATTAATCAATTAACGTGCACTGGCAATAACCAAACAGCGCGAGTTCTCGCTGGGGTGAAAGGAAAGATGGCGCGAGAACACTCACTCTTCACCCTCAGCAGACAAGTCCCAGAGCAGGGCAGAGCCGGCTGTGCACACGAGTGGGCCTGCTGGCCTGAGCTCAGGGTCTGGTGGGCCCTGGGGGCACCGCCCAGGCGGCACCACCCCCAAGCACTCGAGGCCTGAGCTCTGCTGGGGGAGGGAGGGTGTCTCCCACCCGAAGGATGCTTTTCAATTTCTAACACAGTTTTGCTTTCCATTTTAAGTGCAGAATTTAGCGTTACAGCTTACTGGCTTTTCAAGTGTGGTTATGAACTAATTGCTTAGAGCCTTCAACGAGCTCGGACCTTACTTTTCAATTCCAAGAAAGGCCAATTCTCGGTGACTCCATTCAGAGATCCAACGGTGCCACCGTGAAGAAGACACTGACATCACACCGCCTGAGTACGAATTCTGGGGCTGGCATTTACTGTGAGGATGAAAATGCTCATTCACCTTTCTTTTTCAGAGGCGGGGTCACAACCCAGCAATGCTCAGGGCTTACTCCTGGCTCTGCACTCAGGAATTACTCCTGGCAGTTCAGGGGACCACATGAGCATATGGAGATCACACCGGGTCAGCCGCAAGGAAGGCAAATGCCCCACCTGCTGTACTATCGCTCCAGCCCCTAATTCATCTTTCTAGGCTGCAGGTTCCTCAAGTGAGGAAAGGGTAAAGATGAGTTTTTCATCTGCTGTGTCAAGACCAAGTTCAAATGTATCAAGTGCCCTGAGGAGGACGCTGGCCTGATGAGTAAGTCACTCCGCTGAAATGGGGCCCCACTCAAGTGCTGGCCACGCCTTGAACACAGGGATACCTACTTCCCGGGGTGCTGGAACATCCAATCTGGTTTCTGCCGGAGCTTTCACGGCAATCACAATCTGCTCGTGGAACGCTTGAATACTATGGATATCTTGATATGTCACATATGCTAGTGTGAAACTCAGTCAAGGAATGCGAATCGGAGCCCTGCCCAGGACAGACGCGGGATTTCTGAGGCGGGAAGGTGCTGTGAGGTCAGCCTTGATTCCGTGGGATACAAGCTCACTATTCTGCCAGTGATGTTTATAAAGAAATTTTGTACATATAACTCATAAATTAAACTTTTTTTTTGTGATTGTGACAATCCCTAGAGGAAAGCATTCAGGATTAAAATTCTTCCTGTACCTACTCCCGACTCTGCTAGAGCTTACAACAGGAGCTTACAGGAATTACTGGTCAGGATTTTGGTGAGAATATCCTACAACAAAAGGTGGACACAATCTGCAAACTGTAGAAATAACTGAGAGAATACATTTTTTTTCCAGCTGTTCCATTTCTACCATATACTCATGGATGGCTATTCCCTTGTTAAAAAATTATTTTCCGGAGCAATAGCCCAGCAGGTAGGGGCTTGCCTTGCATGCAGCCGGCCCATGCCGCCCGGGTTCGATCCCCGGCATCCCATATGGTCCCCTGAGCACCACCAGGAGTAATTCCTGAGTACAGAGCCAGGAGTAACCCCCGAGCATTGCCGGGTATGACCCAAAAAAAAGCAAAAAAAAAAAAAAAAAAAATTATTTTCCTCCTCACTACTTCCATCTTTCTTGTGTTGCCTGAAATCTTGCCAATTACACAATTTACTGACTTTAAATAGCACTTAAATGCAGAATTAAACCAGGGGTGGGGGGTTGACAACACGTGTGCTCAGGATCACCCCCGGTGGGGCCCAAGGGACCACACACAGCGAGCCAGGACTGAACCCACGTCAGCTGCATTTAATCACAGCGCCTCACCTGCTCTCTCTCCGCCCCTGAGATTCATTTTCTTACTCTACATTATTTCTTTTCTTTTTGAGCAACACCTGGCAATGCTCAGGGGTTACTTCTGGCTCTGCACTCAGGAATTACCCTGGAGGCACTCAGGGGACAATACGGGATGCCGGGATGGAACCCGGGTCAGCTATGTGCAAGGCAAAAGCCCTACCCTCTGGGCTATCGCTCCGCTCCTCTTACTCTACATTTTGACTGGGTATTGTCGTGGTAGCTCCTATTTCCTAATACCCGCCCTGGGACAGCGGAGCTTCGCACCAGAGACGCGACAAGGGGAGCTGAGACTAGTTTAAGACAGTATTGCCCAAGCTAGCTCCAACCACGGCCCCTTCCACCCCACCCCCTCCTCCTGCAGCCCCCTCTCCACCCCAGTTATGTGATTTTTTTTCACCTACTCCCTCGATTCCAAAATGCCCAGGAGCCCACAAGGGGCTCCAGCTCCTGACTAGGAAACTGCGCTAGGAGACCCCCTCAGACAAACAGCCTGCCGAGGAAGCTTCAGTTCACTAGACTTAGGTAAGTGCTAGCCGGCAGCAATGTCAGCACAGCCTAAGAGCGAGTACTAACTTGGGTATTTTACTGCTTTACTTAGGTGGCTGAATCCAACAACCACCAAAGACAAAGGCAAGGCTGCCTCAATTGTGATGTTCATCTTTAGCCTTTCATTGAACTTCTTTTGTGTGTGTGCTTATAAAAATTTAATTTGGTTCTTTAGCAAGTTATTCATGAGGGTCTCCCAATGGGAGAGGCCTGGTTGTCTCTTCCAAATGAAACAGCCATTCTCTGCTGAGGTTCCAGAGCAGCCAATAGGTCACAGAGACAGTCCTCTGGGCCTCTGTTTGAAACCAACAGCTATAGTGTAACTATTGGTCTTCAGTCAGGGCCACTTAATTGAACTTCTAATGGGCTAATTTCCTATCTTTGGAGGCATGGAGGGTAGGAAATGACAGGACACAGAGAGAAGAACCACGACGGGGTTTGGGTTACACCCAGCAGTGCTCAGGGGAGAACGTGATTCTAGGAATCAAACTGAAATTGGACGCATGCAAGGCAAGTGCCTTAGCCTTCTACTAGCTCCACAGCCCTAATTTGTACCTTAAATACCTTAAGTAAATCCCCAGGCTGACTTTACTATTTAAAGTAACGCTCCGGAAAGAAGCAAACGTTTAAAGGGTAAAGGATTAAATGGGGCCGAGCGATAGCCCAGCGGTAGGGCATTTGCCTTGCACACGCTGACCCATGCCACCCGGGTTCGATCACCGGTATCCCATACAGTCCCCCGAAGCAACGCTTAGAGTAATTCCTGAGTGCAAAGCCAGGAGAAACCCCTGAGCATTGCTGGTGTGACCCCAAAAACAAAAAAAAAAAAAAAATTAAAGGGTAAAGGATATCTTTCATTTTCTTTGTCGTCTGTTAACTCAAACAGCTGCTGGGCACAGTCTTTAATCAAGTCACCGAGCGCCCTCCATCGCTGACAAGTCAGAGAGCTCTTCCTGCAGCTTCTTTTGTTGGAGCAACTGCTCCAAACTGTTGAGATCAGATCCTCTTTTAAAAGAAAAGTATTTTAAAAGGTACTATCAGTGACCAAGGGGATGATAGACCAGTACACGTTATCAGAACTTCTCCAAATGCACAAACAAAAGCTGGTGCTTCCTCGTCCCCTTTCATCTTCCTGGACATGAAATGCTTCTGCCTGCCCCATTTATTTTCAAAGCACATTATCCTTCCAGGAAAGGGAGAAGTGTAACAACTGAATAAGGATCGGAGCCCTCCTGAGCCTCAGCTATCTGACTTACAGCAGCTTTTGATCAAATATAATTTTGATGTATGAAAAACAAGGCATTTACTACCTGATAAGCTTCACTGCTAAAACAGTGAAGCTAGAACATTTCCCCTACTGTATAACGCTCTATCTGAATATACATGTTCCTAAAACATCGACTTGCTTTAATTATTCTTGTTCCCCAATATAAAGACCTGAGCAAAAACTTACCTGATAGTTATTTTGATATTCAATTTTTATGGAAAAGAGAAATGGGGATGACACCTTAACGCTAATGGTTCAGAATGGAGTATAATCTCTGAAGTTTTGTTTACTGTCATTTACTGAACACATTAAATGTGAATGCCTCTGTAACTGTGTACTATTTAAAAATCACCTCTTTATGAATAATGCCTCATTGCTAAAACTAAAGAGCTTGGACATTTTTATAATTTTTTTTTTT
>JAJIBD010035820.1:0-27650 GCA_021461705.1 Cryptotis parvus
CAGGACCTCAAGTGGCGCACATTCATCAAACTAATTGGAACCAATCTGTTCTAAGAAACTCAGAGAAATAAATTTAAGAACAGAGCAAGTCAAGAGACCTCCACACAACACAGCCACAGTGCGCCCATTTGATCTGGACACCACAGCTGACAGCCCAATCCCAAGTCAGAAGCGAATTCAAGCTCAGGCATGTGGGACTTGGCAACTATGCCAACCAGGTTTTTAGGAGCCAGCACTGGGGCCATCTCACCCCCACCCCGGCTCCCTCACAAAAGGCCTGGCGCCCGCTTGAACTTTGCTCCTGAGTTCTGAGCTTCACAACAGGTATTCAGGTGCAGGGGCGAGATCTCTGCCCGCCCCACCCCTGTGCTAGACTGATGGGACATCTTGGGGTGGGGCAAACACCTGTCCTCACCAGGCTCTCCCAGAAGTCAGAAAACCTCATGCAACACAACCAGTTGTCCTCCTAGTCGCGACTCCCCAGCCAGATGCAGCCCACTCTGGTTCACACGGGTGCCTGTGTGATATCTCAAAACCTGGTATACCTAGCGTAGGGGGTCAGAGGCTAGGTAAGACAGAGAAGAGAACAGTGTACTGATAATCATTAAAAATGATGTTACGGGGCAGAAACAGGCCATGGGTAGGGGCGTTACGCGTACGCTGTGACCGTGCCGCCCGGTTTGACCCAGTATCCCATATGGTTTCCCTGAGCTTTCCCCAGGAGTAATTCCTGAGTGCAGAGTCAGAGTAACCCCTGAGTATCGCCGTGTGACTAAAAAAGCAAAGAAAAAAGGTAAAAAATGATGATATCATACCGGTAGAGAACCAGGCACTAAATATAGGCAGAAAGATAACATGATAACCTCAAAATTTATTTATTACAATCCTACTATAAGAAAGGTAAAGTGAGAGAGTATTAGAGAGGAAGAGGAGAGAGAGGAGAGAGAGAGAGAAAGAGAGAAAGGAGACAAAGAACCTGCCATGAAGGCAGACTGGGGGAAGGGGGAGGGAAGTGGGGACATTGGTAGTGAAAAAAGGACATGGGTGAAGGGATGGGTGCTGAAACACTGTAGAACCAAAACTCAAACATGAACATCTTGTAATTGCTTATATCTCATGGTGGTATAATAAAATATTTAAAAAAAACCCTTCCACAGAGACAGGCTAGGGGAGGGGGAGGGAATGGGGATGTTGGTGGTGTGGAAATGGGCACTGGTGGAGGGGATAGGTGATGGAAAACTGTATGACTCAAGACCCAGACATGAACATCTTTGTAATTTTATATCTCACAGTGGTATAATAAATATTTAAAAAAATTATCCTGTGGTTCCTCCTTAATTGTCCCTCCCTATATTCCTCCCCTATTCTGTGATCTCATGGGACAAATATATCAATATTTATCCCACTGATATGGATATCATCCGTAGTGACTTGCTCTGACCAGTAGAAGAGCAGGAATGACAAAAAGTAAGTTCTCAGACTAAGTCTTGAAAGATATCATGGACTAGAGAGTTCCGGGGCTGAACACATGCTTTGCATTCAGGAAGTCAGGTTCAGTCTCCACATAGTCCCCTGAGCACCAAGCCAGGACTAGCCCCTGAACACTGTGAGGTGTGGGAGGTGGGTGTTGATCGTATATTTCCGCTGGCTCAGGTAGTCACTCTAACTTTTTTGGAGACACCCAGCAATGCTCAGAGCTTACTCTTGGCTCTGCACTCAGGAATAATTCCTGGCAGAGCTCAGGACCCATAGGGGGAACCAGGGTATTGAACCCAAACAACTGCATGCAAGGCAAGTGCCCTACCCTCTGTAACTGTCACTCCGCCCACCAGCTAAAGAATCCAACAGATCTGTAAGCATGAAGATTAGGAAGGATTTAATCCATTGAGGATTATGGAAGTATGGGGAGGATTGTTACAGCATTAAGGATTTATGGGAGTCTGGGGGAGGATTGTTAAAAAGTATTATGATTGCAATATCTGGCCACCATTTGAGGAATTGCTGCTACAGGCACAATATTGGACAGATGGAGAGGGAAATCTCTAGATTAAAAGTGGGCCTCCATGAAATTGTGTTTATCTTGAGGGCAGGCGCTAGCCTTGTGATCCTTCAGTACTAAATTTTCCTTCTTGATGTCATGGAATGTTCACTGTGGAAGCAAGAGCAATAATTCAATGGGTAGGCATTTTGCCTCGGATGTAGCCAACCCAGGTTCAACTCAACACCCCATACGAACCAATGACTAAGCCCTGAGCACTGCTGGGTGTGGCCCTCAAAACAAAGCAAAACCAAAAATACATGGACAAAACTTAAATGTAACACAGCCAGATGTTACTTATGAGGAGCTATTCTGAGATATTTATCTTTAGCTGACCTCATCTGTACACGAAGCTCATGGAGCATAATTACCAAGGACTAGATGGTACAGCCTGCTACACATCTAGACCATAAGGCGCGACCTACTGAGACATCTACAGGTAGTCCACAGTTGTTGGAAGCAGCACCGAGAGATATCTGTATATATTTATAGCACTCAATATGAAAATGCTACATTTCGTGATTCCAATGACAAGTCATGCTGGACAGTGAAACTATAGTGACAGCAAAAAGGTCAGTAGTAACTGGTGATGGAGCATGCTAGGGCAGTGGTTAGAGGGATAAATTAGTGCAGCACAAGAGCTTCTGGGGTGGTGAGATCATTCTGTACAAAACTGTAATAGTGGCATTGTGTGTTTGTTAAGAATCACGGAACAATACCAGTGTTCTACATAGTGTGGAAAATGATAATGCCAGACTAGAGCTCACCATTGACTATACACAGACTTACATGATTAACCTAAATGTTTGTAGGGCAAGCTATAATGTGTAAGAGAAAAGAGAGAGAAGAGAGAGAGGGAGAGAAAGAGAGAGAGAAAGAGACAAAGAGGAAAAGAAAAAGTGCTTAGCTATAGAGGCAGAGCTAGGGTGGGTGGGAGGGAATGTGGGGACATTGGTGATGTCCCCACCAATGGGACCACTGGTGGAGGGCTGGTGCTGGAATACTGTATGACTAAGACCCGATTATGAACATCATTGTACTTGTGTTATCTCATAGTGGTATAATAATACATAATAATAATAATAATAATAAAAGAATCACAGAACAGAACACCCAAAAAAGATTTTGTGTGTTTCTTAACAAATACACAATGTTTGAGTCTCTGTTGAGTCCATGTGTGCTCACAGGGGTGCGTATTCCTGTATCAGTGCGCGAACATTCTTCAGTCAGGGCAGTGCACACCTACCTGACTGTGTGTTTGAGGCCACAGCGTGTCATTGCACAAGGGCCCTGGAGAGTGGTTTCTGGTAAGTTCTGACATATTAATGTCCATCAATTTTCAGATGGACACACATAGACACTGTGTGTTTGTTAAGACTCATGGAACAGTACATCCCAAAAGAGTTTGTTTTTAATAATATATTAATATTGCCTCATCAATTACAACAGATCTATCACACTAGTGCAAGTTACTGAAATAGGAGAAAATATGCATAGAAGGGAGACGGGGCAATTAGAACTTTTGTGTGTTTCTGTAAAACAGTACCTGAAAAATGAAGTCTTTGGTTTGGAGGCTGATGAGATAGTACAGCAAGTAGGGCATTTGCTTTGCATACAGCCAACCGGGGTTCAATCCCCAGAACCCAATTTGGTCTTTCTGAGCCTGCCAAGAGTGATCCCTTAGTGCAGAGCTAGGAGTAAGTCCTGAATACTTACTGGGTGTGGGGGTCTCTTCCCCTAAAAAAAAAAAAAAAAATTAATTTTTTTTTTTTTTTGTTTTTTGGGTCACACCCGGCAATGCTCAGGGGTTACTCCTGGCTCTGCACTCAGGAATTACTCCTGGCAGTGCTCAGAGGACCATATGGGATGCCGAGATCGAACCCAGGCCGGCATGGGCCAGCTGTAGTGCAGTAAGGCAACCGCCCTACCCACTGGGCTATCGCTCTGCCCTAAAAAAATCTTTTTAAATGTAGTCATTGAAAGCAAAATAAAAGGTCAGCACATATCAACATTTTTTTTTTACACATCAACCTTAGAATGTTGAGACTCCTTCCCTCACAACTCTGCCTAGTTACTATATTTGATAATTTGTTTTCATATTTTAGAGGTACAAGGTAAACTTAATGCATACCTGCAGTACCTAAAATATGGCGGGGCTGATAGTCCAGCGAGTAGGGGTTTGTTTTGCCCGCGTCGGCCGCCCATGCCGGCCCAGGTTCGATCCCTGGCGTTCCATATGGTCCTCCAAGCACCGCCAGTCGAATTCCTAAGTGCAGAGCTGGGAGTAACCCTGAGCATTGCCAGGTAGCACCCAAAAAAGCAAATAAATAAATAAACCAATAAATAAATAAAATGTTTTTATAATTCTGTAGAGATTTTTGCATTTTTCTTTGTCATATTCATCTAATTTAAAATTCTGACCGAGAGAATGCTACCGTTGTTTTCACTTTGCAAATTATGCTTTTATGTGTGGGTGCCTTATATAATCTCCATGAGAAAGGGAGAGTTGGTGGATAAATGAATATTCTCCCTCTCAGATGTACCCACACTGTTGGTGGCAGTAAAAGCCAGTTCTAGATCGGTCCTGATTCCACTTGTGCCTTCCCCAACATATGCCAAGTGAGCTTTTGCCATGGGGAGGACTCATCCGTTGTTATCGCCCTACAGAGAGAGCAACTAAAGATACCTCGGGTCTGCTGACGCCAAACGGATATGAGAATTCTACACAGATGATTGCTGGCTCCGAGTCCCAAATTGGAAACATGAGTTTGCCCACATAAGAAGTTCCAAAGCACTTGACAAATGATTCCTCTAATGCTCCTTGTGAGCCCTTGTTTTTCTTAAAAGTTGTGTGATTTCTCATTGTCTCAGACAGTGAGGCAGGTTTCCTATTCGGGGAAATAATAACGGACGAAACTCAAGTGGAAGATTTCCTAAGGCAGAGCAGAAAAGAACAAAGTATAAAAAAGGACAAGAAGTCTCCACTGCTGAAAAAAAAAAAAAATTGGAGATGCCTGGTCCAAAACAGCCACATTTTTAGGAAAGTGAGCTGTGCTGTTTTATTTTTAAAAATGAGATGCCGTGACACACACATTTCAGCAAACATTGTGTGCTAACCTTTCCCCCGATTTCCCCCATATCCATCTACTTTTTATTTGCCCCAATTTTCTTACCCTAAAAAAAAGCCAGAAAGCTGTACTACATATTTTCATAAGATGTGGAAATCCTATTTGATACATTTTTGCATTGTAAATTAAGTAAGAATACCATAGTTCAAAACATCGACTGACAACTTTCAAACTTTGCTATGACAAATTCTTTTAGGTGAGGCTGCTCAAAATACCTCAAATTCTTTGTGGAGTATAAAAATAAATATTCCCAATTTCTGAGAGCAAGATCTAAATAGCTGCCCCAAAATAAAGATGCTTAGTTGTCATGTGACTGTACAAACCCCCTTTTCTCCCCCTGTAATAGTCCTGAAGGTTCAGGTGCCCAGCCAAACTTTCCTTAGTAGTGAATTATAAAATCAGACTCAAGGCTGGAGTGGTAGTATAGGGACTAAAAGCAACGGCCTTGCATGAGGCCAACTCCAACTCCAATTAGATCCCTGGCACCATGTATGGTTCCTGAGCATCTTCAGGAATGGCCCTGGGCGAGAGCCAAGAATAGTCCCAGGGTGTGATTTAACAGTGGGACTCCAACACACAGCCACCAAATATATATATATATCTTTTGGGTCACACCTGACAATGCTTAGGGGTTACTCCTGTCTCTTTGCTCAGGAATTACTCCTGGTGGTGCTGCTCGGGGACCATATGGGATGACAGGGATCGAACCGGAATTCGGCTTGTGCAAGACAAACACCCTACCTGCTGTGCTATCAGTCCGACCCCCTATTTATTTATTTATTTATTTATTTATTTTGCTTTTTGGGTCACACCCAGCAATGCTCAGGGTAACTCCTGGCTCTACACTCAGGATTTACTCAGCGGCACTCGGGGACCATATGGGATGCTGGGGAATCGAACCCAGGTCAGCTGCTTGCAAGGCAAATGCTTTACCCGCTGTCTATCACTCCGCCCACCCCCATTTAATATTTTAAAAAGGAAATAAAAACCAAACTCAGAAACCAATCTAGCTAGTGGTTTAATAAATTGCTTATTTGCTGGTATCATTATATTACACGATCCGTACCCCTGTGTGGGAAAAAGTTGCTCAATGGGACCACATAGATAGTACAGGAAGTTCAAGCTCTTCTCTCTTGCATACAGCCAACCTGGATTTGAATCCCTTTGGCTCCTGAGCACCATCAGGAGTCACTTGTGAGCAGAAAACCAGGAATAGCCCCTGAGAACCACAGGGTGTTGTTCCAATCCCCTGCTTTACCCCCTACTCCCCCAAAACAAATAATCAGTATAAAAAGGTACTGGGTGGTATAACTGTCATAATTTGGTCTTTACTCCAAAATCTACAGTTTCCCAAAAAAGTTAAGACATTTTCACACTGCTATAGCCTGAGCTGCAAGAATCTGAGCAGCACATATCAAACCTCCAGGTCCGGGCACATCTCTTTGACTCCCTGCATTAACATATGCCTCAGAGACCTGGGCCCTACAAAAGCAGGATGAGAATGCTATTCGGTCTCCCAGAGAGGAATCGAAAGAGCTATGCTTTGGAATATCACACCTCACTCAAGTGAGAGAAGAATCGGAGTTCCAACCTCCGTCACTATTCCAGAATCAGGGACGCTGTCTCGTTTGCCAAGGCATCAAAAATCAGATGGGCTGGACATGTAATGTGATTTTGGAGACAACCGCTGGACTAGAGCCGTTACCGACTGGATCCCATGGGATGTCAAAAGATCATGTGGCCACCCTCTACAAGATGGTCAGACTTCCTTGTCAAGACCCTGAAGGAACGGTTTGAGGCTCTTCACATTCCTGAATCAACCAGATGCCATTGGGCTACATTGGCACGTGATAGGGTCCAATGGAAATGTTACTGGTGCCTGCTCGAGCAAGTCGATGAATAACGGGATTCGAGTGATCAAGTGAAGTGATATATCAAACCACATAGCCTGGCAAAGGTGAGGCCTTTTATTCTAAGAGAATTTGGTCTATCGTTTTGTATCAGATTCAAATCCTGACTTCATACAGACTATCTGTGTAGACTCAGACAGGCAAGTTCCTCCTTTCTCAAATCTCTGGTTTCTTATTTCTAAAATGAGGAAATCACCACCAACATGGAAATATTCAGTTCCTTAAATATCTTACTCTAGTGGGACATAATGGGATAAGAGCTTGGAAAGGAGTCACTGGTATGAGCTAAGGATAATCATCTTAGTAAAATAGAAGATACTGTAAAATACCATCTAGCTGAAAATTTCAATCACAATTTATTACAATCTCAAATATGACACAACAATGCCCACGACAGTCTGATTTTCCTTTTGCATCAAATTCAGCAGTGAAACTCAGGCCCAGTTCTTTGCAAGGAGTCTTAAGTATCTTTTCTTAGTGAGATCTGAAATGAGAGCCTGTGTACAGGTAGAGCTGACTCAGGTGGCATTTCCTTAGAGGCTGGAAGAATCCAGCAAAGACTCGTTCACTGCTTCAGAGCTAACAAGTACTAAGTGATACCTTGCCTTGGAAACAGTTTGTCAGCTCATGATCTCTTTTCATTCACTAGATTATGGTGAGTGAGTAACCACATGATAAATGAAAACAAATTTTAAAGAGCTCTTAATAAAAGTATTTCAAAACTGCTTTGAAGTCTAGTCTAATCTTTTCTACAATGAGCCCAGGTTTTACTTAAACATCATCACCTAAGTCAATCAGAGGTAGTTCAAGAAACAGCCAGGATGAAACTTTCTTGCAAATAATCTTAACAATTAGGTGGATGGATTCCACTTCAAAGAAGATCAGCATGAACCAGTCTCCAGCTTAGGTTTCACTCACCAGGAGTAGTTCCTATGAAAAACAATAATCAACATTGGGCTCAGCAGATAGAACAGGGTTAAGGCATTTTGCCTTACATGAAGTCAACAAGGTTCTATCCTGAGCACAGCCAGGAGTGATTCCTGAGCACAGAATCATGAGTAAGCCCTGAGGGCTGGTGGGTATGGCCCCCAAAATGAAAAATAAATAAATAATGAAACAATAACAAAATACTGTAAAAACCAGGCTCCCACCTATGGACCTCCTGGGTATAACATATTGTATAAAATGTTCTGGCCTGCAGAGGGAGGGCACTCCTCCAGCTCAGAGACAGACTCCCCAAGATAACAGCACTAGGAAATTAACTGCAAATGTGTTACCAGGTCTCACTTTCTTAGGGGAACATCAAAGCCGTGAGTCAGCAGCTATTTCTCTGGGAGTTGGAACTTGGTTGGCTTTGGCTGGAGCTTTCTCGCAATACAATCTGTTCATGGAAGGATGACTGCTATGGTCTGCCCGTTTCAACACCCCTGTTAGCACACTGATCGGCCAGAGACCTGGAAAAGCCACGTGCCCTCTACAGGGTAAGAAGACCCTGTGTTGGACTGATTAAAGATTTAAAGCATCTTGTTGGAAATGATAATACCAGCCGAGAACTGAACATTGAATGTAGGCAAAGGGATATACATGATAACCTCTAAATGTATGTATTGCAAGCCACAATGTAAGAGAAGGGAGAGAGAGATGCGGAAAGAGGGGGAGAGAGAGAGAGAGAGAGAGAGAGAGAGAGAGAGAGAGAGAGAGAGAGAGAGAGAGAGAGACAAGGTGCCTGCCTGCCATAAAAGGCAGGCTGGGGAGGGGGCAGGGAATCAGGGGGGCTTTGGTGAACAGTGTATGACTGAAACCCAAACATGAACATCTTTGTAACTGTATATCTCAGAGTGGTATAATAATAATAAAAAAAAAGATTTAAAGCATAAACGCTCAATTACAGCCTCCACAAAGAAAACAGAATCCAGATCAGGGGCCTGCCAGGCCTGGTACACTAAAATTCTACAGGCATCCACCCATACAACATAAGCATTTGGTCATTTTCTAGATACAGAGAAGAGACATCACCTTTTCATTTGATGAAGGTCCCATCGGCTATCAGAACCAACCATAAAATTAAAGCAAAGACATAGGCGGTCCACAGCTATCCCAAACACTTCCTGAAATTCCATCTGACTTTTTAAAGGTAAAACATCCTGGCCAATTACTTGCGTATAATTTCTACATCTCCTTGAAGATGAAGCAGAAAATAATTTTGTTTTTCTTGCCCCTCATCACTTTCCTCAAGTCTCCGCACAGCAAGAGAGGAGGAAAATGGGTTTAAAAGAAGCCAACTGAAGCTGCCAAGCATTGCCCCTTCTCACGAGACCCCGAAACATTGTGAAAGGCTTCTAGGTCTGTGCCCCGTGGAAGATTTGAGTCCCACGTTTAGCTTCTCTAAGTGTGGGGAACTTATCTTTTGCACATCTAATACTAGCTGTTGAATTCCCGTCTCTGACTCCCCGCCCGATTCAACTTCCTCTCACTAGTTTCCTCTGCAGTCATATTCATAAATTACAACTGCAACCCCTCATGGGGCTTGGCATTTGGCATACAGGAACTGTAGAGTTCTGCACCCGCTGCCTGAGTTTCGCCTGCAGCTTGTGAAGGCTGAAGAGTCTGGTGCAGGGGAGCCAGCGCAATACTGCTTAAAAAATACTCGTGTGCTCCGGAAAATATCCAAAATATTGTTTCTATGTATGGTTTCTGCATTCTGAGCCCTCCGGGGCCTCACAACTTTCCTCTTTGCAGTTTCCTCATCTAGAATGTTCTTCCCCATTCCTCTGAGGAGGCGTTCTCCAGTTTCTCGCAAGTCCTAGTCTCGCGTTGGGGGATTTTGGAGCCACTGGGAGCATGTGGTGCCTGAGATTGCAAAAGTATGCAAATCCTGCACCCCCTAGAACTGGCCCCAGGCCCCAAAAGCTAGTTTAAATGTGCGCCGATACTTTCTCCCCTCACTGAATATTTATCTTTTCCTCCACCAGGAATGTCCAATTACTTGAATATAATTTCTACATCTCTTCAAAGGTGAAGCAGAAAATAAATTTTTTTTTTTTTTTTTTTTTTTTGCTTTTTGGGGGCCCACCCGGCAATGCTCAGGGGGTTACTCCTGGCTCTGCACTCAAGAATTACTCCTGGCAGTGCTCGGGGAGCATATGGGATCCCGGGGGATCGAACCCTGGCCGGCATGACCCAGCGCGCTGCAAGGGGCAAACGCCCCTACCCGCTGGGCTATCGCTCCGCCCTTAATCTTGTTTTCTTGCCCCTCATTGATCCCAGTGAGTGTGGTAGTTCTTCGTATGTGTGTCTCCTCTCATGCTACGGTAAAGACGAGTTATATGCAATAGTTGTCTTTCAAGTGCCCTGGAACAGAGCTTTGCATAGAGGAAGGACCCTGAAACATCTGTATCTATAGTTTTGGGTCCACACCTGGTTATGTTCAGGGGTTCGTCCTGGCTCTGCACTCAGGATTTACTTCTGGTGGTGTTTAGGGAACCATATGGGATACCAGGGATAGAACCCAGGTTGGCCACATGCAAGGCAAACATCCTACCTGCTGTATTATTGCTGGTTCCCAAAGACATACTGTTTTATAGACATCTGTCTGCAGAAGTCTATATCTTTGTTGAACGATAATTTTTATCTTTTGTTGAACATAAATTTACTTCTTTTTTTTTTTTTTTTTTTGGTCCCACCGCCAATGCTCAGGTACTCCTGGCGGTGCTTGGGGGGACCATATGGGATGTTGGGATCGAACCTGGGCCGGCATCGGCAGCCGTGTGCAAGGCAAACGCCCTACCTGCTGGGCTATTGCTCGGCCCTAAATTTACTTCTTTTTTAATTTTATTTATTTATTTATTTGTTTATTTATTTGTTTATTTAAATATGTTATTACCACCTGTGTATACAATTACAAGTGTTCTGTTGGGTTTTCAGTCATCGTCTTCCCAGCACCCATCCCTCCACCAGTGCGCATCTCCCACCACCAATGTCCCCGCTTTACTCCCCTCCCCAGCCGCCTCCATGGCGAGTTCCTTATCTCTTCTCTCTCTCTTTCTCTCTTCTCTTACACTTGTGGTTGCAATATACATTTAAGGGTTATCATGTATATATTTTCTCCTATATTCAATGCTCAGTTCTAGGCTGGCTTATCACTTTTGACCAAATATTAGCACCGTTCCTTCTCTGTCTCATCCCAATCTCCTGATTCCCACATGTCCGTAGTAGATTCCACCTTCTTTTTTAATTGAAGATGCCATGTAGAGTCACGGTTCCACAGAGGTTACAACACACACCCTCAACCCAGAGCCCCATCTCCATCACCAATGTCCCGTGCCCTCCTCCCCCCCGCACCCCAACCACCGCGGCTCTCTGCATGTCATCTCCTTCCTCTCTATATCCTCCCTCCCAACAAACTTCCGCTCTTCGTGGAATGCAGTGCACCAAAAGACACACGTCACCACCCGGCCTCGGGGCAATTTCCCAGCGCCGGCACGAGAGCAGGGGCGGGAAACCAGCGCTTCCGGGACCCCGGCGTGAACCTCCCAAAGCCCATCGCCCTCGCTTGGGGTTCCGCAGGCCAGAATGCGTGAGGCGGCGTCCCGCGGCAGTCGCAAGACCCGGATAACGGCCCGGGCGCCGGGCAGAACCACCAGGCTCGACAAAATGGGAGGGGAAGAGGCGCCACGCCCCATCGATGACTTCCCAGTGATTCCCGCCTCTTGGAGCAGCCGCCTACCGGGCTCGCCGGTTTGCTCGTTCCTCGGTGCGTAGAGGCGTTTAGAAGTCGGACAACGATGGTGGCTAGTGTGATGGGCGAGTGCAAATCCGGCCTTCGAGGACCCGGCGGCGGGCCCTAGAATTTACTTCTTAATCTCACGATTTCAGATTGCCTAGTCCAGTTGTTAAAAATAACAGAGTAGGACCAAGTGATAGGACCATAGAACAGGGCATGACTTTTTAGCCAGCCCACACGGGGTTTGATCCCGGCGCCACATATGGTTCCCAGAGCACTACCAAGCATAATTCTTGAGGACAGAGCCAGGTTAATCTCTGAGCATTGCCAAGTGTGGCTACCCAAACCAAAGATAAAATAAAATAAAATAAGCAATATCATGTGGTGACTTTTCATGTTTCCCGCCTCCCAGTTCTAAAACGTAGGCCCTTTAAATGGCAGTGCCAACAGATGTCAGAGGCTCCATACATTGTTCTATGCTGCTGGGATGGAACCCAAGGCCTCATGTATGTAGCGTGAAGTGCTTTATCAGACAGCTACAGCCTTAGCTCTGCCATACACTAATTTAGCATAAAAGTTAAAAAAAAAGATGTTTTGAGACTTATTGACCCCTGGAGGAAACGAAGCGGAATAAAAACGTTGTAATGTTGGAACCCGGAGAGGAGATACCACAGCAAGTAAGGCGTTGGCCTTGCACCCCAAGGACCCAAGTTTGGGTTCCCAGTATGTCATATGGTCCCCCCAAGCATTGTCAGGAGTAAATCCTGAGTGTAGGGCCAGGACTAACCCATGAGCGTGCCAGGTGTGACCAAAAAAAAAAAATAATAAACTCTGTAAAAGTTTGTAAAATTTCTTGTTCTATTCAGTAGCTGTTTTTGGCCACACTCAGTAGTGATGCTCTGGGAGGTAACTCCTGACTCTGTGCTCAGGAAGTCCTCTGGGCAGGGTGCCAAGGTATATAGTGGGGGCCAGGGTTCTCTGCTTGCATAAAGCAAGCACCTATCCTCAGCACTGTCTCTCCCGGACCAGGTTTCTCTCTTTACAAACTGTTGACAGGAAATGGAGGGAACCATCAAGCCAAAGCGGACTGTATGCAACTGTGGCTGGAGAGAGAAATAGCTTCCCCATCTATTTGGGGGAGTGCTGGTTAGTTTTTTCAGGATTTCCACTTGCCTTTGGGAATTAATTCTGAAGAAGAAACATGCAAAGTCGCTCGCCGAGAAGCGTGATAGGGCTGAAGGGGTTTTCTCCTTTCACCTACCCGACACCTCTTCAAGACTGCAGTGTTGAATGGCTGGGGGAACACTTCCAGGCTACCCACAGCACCTCTTTATTTATGGAGCTTAGTAGTGCGTGTTGGAACAAGTTCAGCTCAAAGATCAGTGGGCTTGCATTCTTGGCTTCATTTCAGGGCGGCAGGAACAGTTGAAGTTGTCTTTGGAGCTACCACTCCCAGGTTTAAAGAACGTTCACCGCCTCCCACTGTGGTTTCCAGGCTCTAAGGCGTGCTTTCCCTCAGAACAGGCATTGGGCAAGACAAGAGAGCACGCAGGGGACCTGGGAAGGGGAGCCCCGAAATCACCCCCAGCAAGTTCTTATTTTCACAGTCAAGGAGCGTGGGGAAACAACACAGTGAGGTGCGTCTCAAGACTGTTCTTCAAACCGTGTGACTGAAAACTCATCTCCAAGACACCGTTTATCAGCACGGGTGAGGACCACGTGGGGCTCAAGCTTGCAGGTGGGGGTGCTAAAACCACAGTGCCTGTGCCGTGTTAGCGATTATCTTGAGCTCAGGTGATGACTCGGCATGGTGGATTATGAGAACTACAGAGGCCTTTTGTTGGTGTGTTTTGGTTTTGGGCCGCAACTGCCAGTGATCAGGGAATATTCCTGGTTCTGCGCAGAGGCAGAAGTCAGAATATATTGGTGACCCAGCGGGGGCACAGAACCAGGTGAGGCTGCAAGCAAGGCAAACACGTGACCGCTGTAATATCCCTCCAGCCTCTGCATGAGACTTTTTTAAAGTTAAAATATGTGATTATCGAGCGGGGCGATAGCTTAGCCCGCGGGTAGGAAGTTGGGTCTTACGCGCGTAACCAGCCTGTGCCGGCCGGGTTCGATCCCGGCATCCCCTATGGTCCCTGAGCACCGCCCGGGGTAATTCCTGAGTGCAAGCCAGGAGTAACCCCTGAGCGTCGCTGGGTGTGACCCAAAAGCAAAAAATAAAATAAAATATTGATGATGAATCAGGGTGATTATCTCATGTCATTATTAGCCCAGGGACAACCACATGTCTGAGCCATTATGGCGAGCAGAGTATGGCAGGGTTTATCCTTGCTTCCGGCCTCTATCACTCTGGCTGAGAACTACTTACCCTATATTGCCCTGCTCACTGGGGGTCCTGACAAAGGAGCCCCTGGCAGGGAAACAAGATGACTACGCAGAAGGGACCCTTCTTTTTGCTAACCCTGCTAGTGCTCAAGGGATAATATAGGGAGAGTCATTGGCTCCCATTGCTAGAGTCTTTCCATAGCAACAGCCAGAGATGCCCTTTCAGAGAGAACAGACCGCAAGCTGCTATGCTCTTAGTAGAGAGCAATGGAAGACGCCCAACCTCTCAAACCAGGGTAATTAAAGAAAAACGGTTGAGCAGGAATATAATTTCCCCCTCTTACGACTCCTGGTTCTGCTCAGGGTTGCCTATCCTGGGTGCTGCCCCAGGGGAAGAGTTGAGCCAAGCCTAGCCGTGGAGATTCTTTCTCTAAACCTCTTGCTGAACTCTTCAGTTAACATCTGTCACTACTTTACTTTGCACTTAGAGTTTCCTTCGGTGCTAGGGGTATATTTGCTCTCAACAATAGAAGTACTTTTGTTCTTTAATGTCTCTCCCACGTAGCATCTGCTGAAATGAAGCCATCTGAGTAACTACTCCACTAGATGGCAGTCATCTCATAAGTTTGCCTCACACCGGTACCAGGTTTTTTTTTTTCTTTTTTTTTTCTTTGGGTAGCACCCAGCGAAGCTCAGGGGGTTATCTGGCGGTGCTCAGGGACCATATGTAGCTGCCGGGGGGTCAGACGCAGAGCGGACTGGCGACGCGTGCACTGAAACAAGCGCCCTACCGGCTGGGCTGTCACACCAGCCCCACCAGGTACAGTTGTGACCAACAAGAAATGGATTTCGCACAACAGACTGCAACGCGGTGGCTCGTAGGGTAGCTTGAAGGCTGAGGAGCCTGCACCTCAGAGGCTTAGTAATGGAGTGGTGTGAGGCTTCTGATCACATCATTCTTTCCTTCACTGGCTTGTCCCTAAAATATAGTCACTATCACTATCACTTTCAGTTCATCATCATTTGCTCAAGTGAGCACCTGTAACATCTCCATATGTTCTGTCTCATGCTAGTAGAGCCCAAGGGGCATCTGCTTGCTCCAGGAATCTAAAGAACCATAAACCATTATGATGGAGTCACGGGATAAGTGCTGGACTTGCTTGAGTGACTACAAGAGTATGCTACCTGCATGGCAGAGCCTACAAGCTACCGTGTTGTATTTGATATGACAAATAGCAAAAAATTATGGACCTCATTCCGAATGGATTGGGGCACTTTATGTTCCTGGAGCAAGCAGATGCCCTTGGACTCTACTAGCATGAGACAGGACCTATGGAGATTTACAGGGCCCGCTTCGAGCTAATCGATGACGGAAAGACATTGATACAGTGAGTAGGTCATAGGACTGACCTAATATAATTGTTACTGGTATTTGGCATATCAAATGCGATACAGGCGGCTACAGGCTTACGTGCGGGTGGCCTACTCTTGTAGTCACCTCTAAATGCAGCATTTATTGATGAACCGAGTGGATGAGCCGGGCTGATAGGCTGGTCTGCTGGGTGTTCTGAACAGAGAAGTCAAATGTAGAAAATGGCGGCCCCAATGGAGTGGGGGTGTTCGTCTGGCTTGTTGTGAGGCTCTGCTGGGGTGGCGGACCAGGGCTAGGCACCCGCCATCCCTCCCGGGCATCTCATGATATAGTCGAGGCTTGATTGTATCAAAATATAGTCAAACCTGGGCATATAACTGTAACATTCACCCTAAAAACTGCTAATTTGTCACATTCCATTGCAGGAAGACTGGAAGAGTCACAGTCTCTTGGGATACCCAGCCAAGAGCCTCTGGGACTGTGCATCATCCGATACCTGGAGCTTTCCGGGTTGCATTGGCAGGAAGAAACTGGAGATTCATGCATTGCCTCAATGCTTCACTTCTTAGTCAAGTGGCTGGAACGTCATGTAGTCTCCTAGGAGATGCAGTCTTGGAGGGAAAATCAGACCTTGAGTAAATCTCAGGAGTATCTATCTACCTTAGTGCTTATCTCTAACCTGCCCTCTGTGGTACGGCTCTACATAATGGCTAGGCGACAGCAGCTCTCTTAGATTCTAAAATGACCTTAGGAATAGTAGCCAAGCATGAAGGAAGAACTGTTTGGAAGACTTAGTCCCTGACTGACTTAAGTTAGCCATACCAACTGAAGACAAATTCTGGACTTCCTCAACGTGAAAATAAATTTTGGAGGAATCTTGCCTACCTACCCACGCTTACAAAGCGTTATTTGGGTGTTTTTTAGTTACTTGCGGTTGAACTTAATTCAATTCATACTAATTTAATTCATACTAATATGGTGCACCATTACAAAAGTCGAAAGGTAAATTAACATCTTTCACTTTCTCCTTTCCGTGTTCAGAATTGCTAGACACAAATCGAGCCGATGAAAATATCTTGGGCTAACTCAAGGTGAGGTGTTGGCTGACACCTCATCCCTGAAAGAGGATCCCCTGCTCCTGAATTTGTCCTGTCTCATTACACCACAGACACCTGCACCATACCGCAATGAAGGACTGTCCTCCAGTTTCAGAACATCACTAGACTTCACCTCTAATGCCTGTTGCACCTCTCAATCTTGAGCATTTCTCCAGATATTAGCTAGGTCAACTAAAAAAACCAAACTTCATCCCCCATGGAGATCCACTGGCACAACTTAGCATCAAAATGCCTATCTCCACACGCAGGAAACAGGCTGCCAAAAAAAAAAAAAAAAGGGAGAAACAGCCTCATGTCCAGTTCTTTTCCCTTATCAGAGCACCCCACTTTCCTTCTAAGATTGGGGGGGCAGCAGATGCTAAGAGGGCCCCTCCAACCAACGTCCCAACTGAACTAGCATGATTTGCAAAATTCCTTTATTCCTCCTTTTATATTTGCTCTTTTCTCTAACTCCATCTCTTCTGGCATCTACTTCCTCTACTCTGAAGGGAAAGGCTGAAAGTCCCAACTTCACTCCCTCTTTTGACTGCAGCTACGGTGGGGCCAAGGCAGACAAGCAGTCAGTCAGCCCTGAGCTGTCGGAGCAGTCAGAGTAGGGGCTGAGGCCAGGAGGCACTTCCTGGGCCTTCAGCAGTGATGCCAGGTGGAAAGAATCAAAGCATCACCTTGAAGACACTGCCACAAGTGAACTGCTTTTTCAGGATTCAAGCTTGTGGTTTTATTTTCACGTCTAAATTTTCTGGTTGTTTTATTTCGGGACCACGACCCAGCAATGCTCCTGGCTCTGCGCTCAGCAATCACTCCTAGTAGGGTCAGGGGACCATACAATGTACTGGGAATGAAACCTGTTTGGCTGTATGCAAGCAAACACGCTACCGTTGTTCCATCACTCTGGTCCCCTTCACTTTTAAATGAAGTAAATGAAATGATAAGCAAACAGCAGTTTCCTGAGGTTTATGACTCGTGGACTGGAGGGCTGGTTCTGTCTTAAGCCCTTCCAACATTCACATGCATGACTCAGGGCACCCAAAGTAGATACCAACTGACACATGCCTCCATAAACAAAACAGGCCAGAAGGGAGGGGTGGAAAGGTGTCAGGTTAGGTGTGAGGTTAAAAGCCCGCCTCCTGACAACTCACAACACATAGGTCACTAGCGGGAATCAGATGGGGAGATAATCTTGAAAAGCAGAAGAGGAAGACAATTTCCTGCAAGATTTGAATAAAAGAGCACGCTGGGAAAGTTCCCAGCAACTTGACCATTCTGCTTTGTAAACCTGGGCTGGGCTCACCAGGAGGCCCCGAGGGCAGTTGGACTTCAGCAGAAAGGAAAAGATGAAGCAGCAGTGTAGAGAAGGGAAGCGATGGGGGGCGGGGACTGGGCGGAACACAGTGCAGGGAGGCGGGCCGTCATGCTTTTAGCAGCTGTCGAGAGTTCAGGCACCAGAAGATGGGTGAGGGGCAGAAATATCCATATGCTGGGGCTGGGGAGCAAGCACAGGAGGTAAGAGGTAGAGCATTTGCCTTGCACACAGCCGCCCCTAGTTTGATCGGGCATGCTACAGGGTCCCCAAGCCCCATCCGGGAGTAAGCCATGAATACAGCCAGGCGTGGGCCCCACACCAATGTATTTACTCACACTCATCTGCACGGTGCTCCTCCAGCTGGAGGCCCTGCTCCCACTCTCTGTCCCGGAACCACCTGCCCAGGAAGCATCTTTCGCCCAAGGCTGGCTGCAGTCACCCTGTGGCTCTTCCTTTGTTGGATTTTTGGGGTCCAGGCTCATTCCTTTGTACCCTAATGAAGACTTTTTTCTTTTTGTATTTCCCTTTAAAATACCAGGGCGCGGAACAATAGTACAGCCGGTAGGGCGGTGTTTGCCTTGCATGCAGCTGACCAGGGTTCGATCCCCAGCATCCCATATGGTCCCCAGAGCACCGCCAGGAGTAATTCCTGAGCAAATGAACCAGGAGTAACCCCTGAGCATGGCGGGTGTGACCCAAAAAAGCAAAAATAAAATAAAATAAAAAATACAGGGGTGGGGAAGACAAGCGCCAGATGCTCCCGAGGCTCTCCCCAGGTGGGCTCATCTACTTCAGGACTCTCCACCCAGAGCCTGCCCTCCACCACCCGCCAGCATGAAATGCTGAAGCGCATCCCAGTAATTTTCTGCCCTCCTCCCACCTCACTACCTGGTGGAGCCGCCCCCTCCTCACCTGACAAGCTGTGGCAGCATCACAGCAGGAAAGGGGGGGAGTCCCCGCGGCTCGTGACTCAAGAGAAGGCAGGGTCAGCAGCTGCCGGCTGCGGCGAGCAGCCGTGGGGCCAGCGGGAGGAAGGAGGCGAGACTGGTGGACACCACAAGGCCTGGAGCGAGGGGAATCCACGCATTCGGGGGCCCCTTTCCAAAATTTTGATCTTGATCCCCATTTAATATTTTTTTGTTGTACTCCCTCCCCAATAAACCCACGATTTCTGGTTTCTTAAATCCTTTAATACCGCTTCACATTTCAAGTTTGCTTCAGAGCGTTCTTTGAAAGCACAAGGGGTTTTGCGTGGATTTGAGCGAGTCTTCCCGAGAAACCCAAGTGGGCAGCAGGCCAGATGCGAGGAGTTTGATTGTACAACCCACTTTCGCTCACTCGGCGGGTTTGTTTCAACATTTATTGAGCACTTTTCAATGTGCTAGGCGTGGTGCAAGGCGCTGGGTATACAAATGGTTTAGACACCAGGCCCTCAAAGAGCTCACAGTCTAATGGTAAACTACTGAGTAAACTGAGGCACAAAGTGGTAAATGACTTACAAATGAGGTAGAAAGAGCCAGGTACTTGGAAATGCGGGGCCAGAGCTGGAGAGAAGGCCGGGTATTAGAGTAAACCCCAATCAAAAGCAAAGGCTGCACAAGGAAACATATTACAAAATCTGCTTGCAAAAAGGTAGAAATAGCTTCCAATTTTTCACCATGACTGAATCCCGTCTATCAGTGAATAAAGTCATTAGCTGATGACGTTTTGATACTGGCCCCCTTGAGGCATGCCACCGGTCTGCTTGGAAACAGTAACTGCAGAGAGCTTGAAATCTAATCTGACGCTGGGAGCCGTCCTGATTTAGCCCATGAGCTTTGACCGTATAGAAGTATCTAAGATCCTTCTACATGGAGAAGTCTCGGGGGGGGGGGGGAATTCTCTAACCCTCCTTCAGAGCAGGAGGATTCTAATAAGTTATAGATACCACAGAAATTAGAGAATTTCTTACTCTCATATATACATTCTTTTGGCTATACAATGGTGAAGCTTCATTTAGATGCCTCTTAAGTAATCCTAGACATTCTACAGATACATACAAAGACATCGCACTGAGCTACACATGATTAGCCACCAAGCACAATCACGGACAGCAGGCACAAGCCCGCATAAGGCAATTTCTTTTTGTGATAATGCACACATGATCTTGAGAGGAAAGGTGGAGTCGAGGACTGTCTCCTCTAGTGTGATGAGTAATTCAGCAGGCTAAAGATCTGGTTCACTGGCGAGAGAGCAGTGAAGGCGCCCTGAAAAGAGTTCGCTTTCAAAAGTGGGAACCATAATTATCCAGTCATCTAAAGTAGCGAGCCACTCATGGACACTACTGGCCTCCAACGCTGTGACTGAGGCACGGAAGAGTGTGCTCCTAGAATGAAATCTGGCGTGAAATTCATCCATGTAGGGTATCCAAGGAAAACCAATCCCGAATTAGTAAATGCATCAGGTGCTCACTTCAAGCAACTCTTCACTTTGCTGTGGAGTATTTTCTTCTGAAATAAATAGATAGATAAATAGTTGCATGCATGAATAAATAAATGTGCAAGAGAGAAATTCTCTAAGT
The DNA here is from genome assembly GCA_021461705.1 of Cryptotis parvus. Taxonomy (NCBI): domain Eukaryota; kingdom Metazoa; phylum Chordata; class Mammalia; order Eulipotyphla; family Soricidae; genus Cryptotis; species Cryptotis parvus. Next base: position 20,484 of record JAJIBD010035820.1, read on the forward strand.
GGGGACTTGAAAGGCAGATGAGTAAGCAATATGTTTCAAGTGCTTAAAAAAAAAAAAAAAGGAAGATCCCTATTCAAGAAGCATATTCTTATTTTTAAGCCTCATGACAAAACCGGAACTCAAGATCCATCCAGAGGGACACAGATCAGGAGACAACTGCTCCCTTCCCCATGCACAGTTCAGAACCAACAACCAGCTAAAGCGCTAAGTTCCCGCGGATACCAACACTACACGTAAATTTAGCTGTAGGTTGTGAGAAGCATTCTACATTAGAGGAAAGTACCTTAATTTAATTGAATAATTAATTAATTTTGGTTTTGTGGCTACGCCTGGCTCTGCACTCAGGTATAACTCCTGGCAGTGCTTGAGAGACTATATGGGATGCTGGGTATGGAACCTGGGTCAGCCACATACAAGGCAAGCGCCTAACTCTGTACAACCACTCTGGCCCCAGTACCTTAATTAAAAAATAATCTTGTTCTCCTGGCTAGAATAGTAATAAAAATAGTAGTATTAAAAATAGGAAAGAGTAACAATAAGGCTGAACATGCATTTATACAGGTACATATTTTAAGTCATTAGAATCTTATATTTTCTAATACGAATGTGACAGGTTTACCTTTATCAGGCTGCTCAGGGTGTTTGCTTTTAGACGAAGCAGCCCTCCCACACCTTCAGGCGTTTTATTACTTGAGTGATTCTGCTCCACTTCACATAAATAAACATCAATAGGGCCCTTGGTGCTCACTTATATGTACTGTGATAGAGTTCTAGCAAAGACATGAGACATCAGGATGAAAGATCTCATTAATTATGCCTTTATACTACGAGCACTCCAGAAGTTTCGGGGACATTTCTGAACATTTCATTCAGGTAGCCACATCACATATTTCAGAAAATCATGTTCTGAGCCTTAGCCACGCTAACCTACCAGACAACAAGAGAGCTGAAACAGCTACCTGGTCAGTCCAGGCTTCAGGGCCATTGTGTGAAACCTCGGTGCTCTGAGACCATCTCCTGACTACTCAGGGGTTGAACTCAAGAAAACTGTACACACAGGAGTCAAAAATCCGTGTTCTGATGACAAAGAAATGCAAAATACTCAGGGTCCCTCGGACAGGAGTGTGTCCCATTTCCTGACCGCTGAAGAGATCCGGGGCTAACTGGGAAACGGCAGCTCTCATTTGAATAAGATGAGAGCAAGACAGAACACACTTTCCGTAATTTGAAACAAAAAAAAAGAATTCAGAATTGCATAAAAGATAATTAACTATGAATATTTACATTCTTTGTAAATATTTTGGTTCAGAGTAATCAAAAACCGCTTTTTCCAATTGGAATCAGGGAATTAGGAGTGTCTACTGAGAATCCCTGCCCCTTGAGGTGTTGCCGTGTGGCTGTTGGGCCGGCTGCATGGGCAGGTGGCAGACAGGAGACAGGCTTGTCTACACCCAGGGCTCTGCCCGTGGGCCCTGGATGGTGGATGGTCCGACACATAAAAGACTGGGTCCCTGGGGCGGGCAATAGCCCAGTGGGTAGGGCGTTTGCCTTGTCTGCGACCAGCCCATGCCGGCCAGGGTTCGATTCCGGCATCCCCATATGGTCCCCGAGCACCACCGGGAGTGATTCCTGAGTGCAGAGCCAGGAGAAGCCCCTGAGCATTGCTGGGTGTGACAAAAAAAAAAAGACTGGGTCCCCCATGGGATGAACCCAGAGCCACGGCAGAGCAACGTGGTGTATTCGATATGCCAAAAACAGTAACAACAATGGCCTCATTCCCAGCAAATGGAGATGTTACTGGCACCCACTCAAGAAATGATAAGCAACGGGAGAGACAAGTGATAAGTGACTGAGAATTCCAACACTCTTGTTCTAAGAAACTTCTCTGTTGGGGCCAGACAATACACGTAGGGAAGGCACTGCCCTCCCGCGACTAACAGATTTGACCCACACCCCATACCGTGCCCAAGCAAAGCCAGGAGTAAGCCTGAGCATCACCAGGTGTGGCTCAAAAACCGAAATAAAATTCCAATACTGTTTTGATTGTGACTAGGTTCATCATCATAACATAGAACAATCGTGCCCAGTTTCTAGATGCGGGGCAGGTACTGCTCAAAGAGCCCAGACATTTGAACACAAGGAAACACGCTGTGTGATGCTCAGAACTGGCAGGAAAGCCAGCTCCTTCAGAATCCACTAAACTAGGGGTGGCCAACACCCTGTGGAAAGCATGAGAAGTAAATCCTTCCGGCTGTACAGGCCAGACCATCCCGTCACTGATACTGCCCTTGAAGAAAGAGGCAGCCAGATAGCCAGTTAAACTTAGCTGCGATGTCCCACAAAAAGCATCAGTCACGGGAACTCAGCAGCCAGATGTGACCCACACACCAGTCCTCCGGCCTCTGCATGAGCCACAGACCTGAGGAACCCGACTCCACCAGCCGCTCTCAATGCTCACTGCCAGTTTGCTCCCCTACCGCTGGGAAAGTCTATGTGGGGCAAAGCCCACGTGGGGGGCTTATGAAGTGGACATCAAGAGAAGTTTGAGCAATGAGCAAAGGCTCAGCCAGGTCTGACAATCACTGTGACAGCTGAAGTCTGTGCCTGGCCACGGGGGAAGCCCCAAGCCGATCAGTCATGCAGAATAGACCATGGCGTTCCAAAGCAAGGGTGAGTTGCAAGATTAATGGTAATTAAAAAATATATGCATCAAAACCCAAGGCCTGGGAGCCAAGGGACAGCACAGGGGATAGGGCGTTTGCCTTGCACCGCGGCCAACCGGGTTCCATCCCTGGCATCCCATATGGTCCACGAGCACAGCCAGGAGTAATTCCTGAGCGGGAGCCAGGGAGTAATTCCTGAGCATTGCTGGGTGTGACCCAAAAAGCAAATAAAGAAACAAACAAATGAATGAATAAATGGATGAATGAATGAATAAATGAATAAATAATAAATAAATGCACAAACATTCCTACTCTGCTTTAAAAAAAGCCCAAGACCACTCAATTATCACTAAGAAATCACAATCTGGGTGTGACTGAGCAGCTGATCCACCTACTAGGAGCCAATTAATCAATTAGCGTGCACTGCCAATAACCAAACAGCGCAGAGTTCTACCGCTGGGGTGAAAGGAAAGATGGCGCGAGAACACTCACTCTTCACCCTCAGCAGACAAGTCCCAGAGCAGGGCAGAGCCGGCTGTGCACGAGTGGGCGCCTGCTGGCCTGAGCTCAGGGTCTGGTGGGCCCTGGGGGCACCGCCCAGGCGGCACCACCCCCAAGCACTCGAGGCCTGAGCTCTGCTGGGGGAGGGAGGGTGTCTCCCCCCCGAAGGATGCTTTTCAATTTCTAACACAGTTTTGCTTTCCATTTTTAATTGCAGAATTTGGCGTTACAGCTTACTGGCTTTTCAAGTGTGGTTATGAGCTAATTGCTTAGAGCCTTCAACGAGCTCGGACCTTACTTTTCAATTCAAGAAAGGCCAATTCTCGGTGACTCCATTTAGAGATCCAGCGGTGCCACCGTGAAGAAGACACTGACATCACACCGTCTGAGTACGAATTCTGGGGCTGGCATTTACTGTGAGGATGAAAATGCTCATTCACCTTTTCTTTTTTCAGAGCGGGTCACACCCAGCAATGCTCAGGGCTTACTCCTGGCTCTGCACTCAGGAATTACTCCTGGCAGTTCAGGGGACCACATGAGCATATGGAGATCACACCAGGTCAGCCGCAAGGAAGGCAAATGCCCCCACCAGCTGTACTATCGCTCCAGCCCCTAATTCATCTTTCTAGGCTGCAGGTTCCTCAAGTGAGGAAAGGGTAAAGATGAGTTTTTCATCTGCTGTGTCAAGACCAAGTTCAAATGTATCAAGTGCCCTGAGGAGGGGCGCTGGCCTGATGAGTAAGTCACTCCGCTGAAATGGGGCCCCACTCAAGTGCTGGCCACGCCTTGAACACAGGGATACCTACTTCCCGGGGTGCTGGAACATCCAATCTGGTTTCTGCCGGAGCTTTCCACGGCAATCACAATCTGCTCGTGGGCGCTTGATACTATGGATATCTTGATATGTCACATATGCTGAGTGTGAAACTCAGTCAAGGAATGCGGTCGGGCCCTGCCCAGGACAGGCCTTGGGATTTCTGGGGCGGGAAGGTGCTGTGAGGTCAGCCTTGGATTCCGTGGGATACAAGCTCACTATTCTGCCAGTTATGTTTATAAAGAAATTTTGTACATATAACTCATAAATTAAACTTTTTTTTTTTGTGATTGTGACAATCCCTAGAGGAAAGCATTCAGGATTAAAATTCTTCCTGTACCTACTCCCGACTCTGCTGGAGCTTACAACAGGAGCTTACAGGAATTACTGGTCAGGATTTTTGGTGAGAATATCCTACAACAAAAGGTGGACACAATCTGCAAACTGTAGAAATAACTGAGAGAATACATTTTTTTCCAGCTGTTCCATTTCTACCATATACTCATGGATGGCTATTCCCTTGTTAAAAATTATTTTCCGGGGCCAGAGCAATAGCCCAGCAGGTAGGGCGTTGCCTTGCATGCAGCCAGCCCATGCCGGCCAGGTTCGATCCCGGCATCCCATATGGTCCCTAAGGCACCACCAGGGGTAATTCCTGAGTACAGAGCCAGGAGTAACCCCGAGCATTACCGGGTATGACCCAAAAGCAAAAAAAAAAAAAAAAATTATTTTCCTCCTCACTACTTTCCATCTTTTTCTTGTGTTGCCAGAAATCTTACCAATTACACAATTTGCTGACTTTAAATAGCACTTAAATGCAGAATTAAACCAGGGGTGGGGTGTTGGGCCCACGTGTGCTCAGGATCACCGGGTGGGGCCCAAGGGACCACACACAGCGAGCCAGGACTGAACCCACGTCAGCTGCATTTAATCACAGCGCCTCACCTGCTCTCTCTCCGGCCCCTGAGATTCATTTTCTTACTCTACATTATTTCTTTTCTTTTTGAGCAACACCTGGCAATGCTCAGGGGTTACTTCTGCTCTGCACTCAGGATTACCCTGGAGGCACTCAGGGGACAATACGGGATGCGGGATGGAACCGGGTCAGCTATGTGCAAGGCAAAAGCCCTACCCTCTGGGCTATCGCTCCGGCTCCTCTTACTCTACATTTTGACTGGGTATTGTGCGTGGTAGCTCCTATTTCCTAATACCGCCCTGGGACAGCCCGGAGCTTCGCACCAGAGGCAGCGACAAGGGAGGCGAGCAGACTAGTTTAAGACAGTATTGCCCAAGCTGTTCCCAACCACGGCCCCTTCCACCCCACCCCCTCCTCCTGCAGCCCCCTCTCCACCCCAGTTATGTGATTTTTTCACCTACTCCCTAGATTCCAAAATGCCCAGGGAGCCCACAAGGGGCGTCCAGCTCCTGACTAGGAAACTGCGGCTTAGGAGACCCCTCAGACAAACAGCCTGCCGAGGAAGCTTCAGTTCACTAGACTTAGGTAAGTGCTGGCCGGCAGCAATGTCAGCACAGCCTAAGGCGGTACTAACTTGGGTATTTTGCTGCTTTACTTAGGTGGCTGAATCCAACAACCACCAAAGACAAAGGCAAGGCTGCCTCAATTGTGATGTTCATCTTTAGCCTTTCATTGAACTTCTTTTGTGTGTGTGCTTATAAAAATTTAATTTGGTTCTTTAGCAAGTTATTCATGAGGGTCTCCCAATGGGAGAGGCCTGGGTTGTCTCTTCCAAATGAAACAGCCATTCTCTGCTGAGGTTCCAGAGCAGCCAATAGGTCACAGGAAGACAGTCCTCTGGGCCTCTGTTTGAAACCAACAGCTATAGTGTAACTATTGGTCTTCAGTCAGGGCCACTTAATTGAGCTTCTAATGGGCTAATTTCCTATCTTTGGAGGCGTGGAGGGTAGGAAATGACAGGACACAGAGAGAAGAACCACGACGGGGTTTGGGTTACCAGCAGTGCTCAGGGAGAACGTGATTCTAGGAATCAAACTGAAATTGGCCGCATGCAAGGCAAGTGCCTTAACCTTCTACTAGCTCCACAGCCCTAATTCTGTACCTTAAATACCTTAAGTAAATCCCCAGGCTGACTTTACTATTTAAAGTAACTTGCTCGAAAGAAGCAAGCGTTTAAAGGGTAAAAGTTAAATGGGGCGGAGCGATAGCCCAGCGGGTAGGGCATTTGCCTTGCACCGCCCGGCCCATGCCACCGGGATTCGATCACCGACATCCCATACAGTCCCCGAGCAGCGCTAGGAGTAATTCCTGAGTGCAAAGCCAGGAGAAGCCCCTGAGCATTGCTAGTGTGACCCCAAGCAAAAAAAAAAAAAAAAAAAAAAAATTAAAGGGTAAAGGATATCTTTCATTTTCTTTGTCGTCTGTTAACTCAAACAGCTGCTGGGCACAGTCTTTAATCAAGTCATCGAGGCGTCCTCCATCGCTGACAAGTCAGAGAGAGCTCTTCCTGCAGCTTCTTTTTGTTGGGGCACTGCTCGAAACTGTTGAGATCAGATCCTCTTTAAAAGAAAAGTATTTTAAAAGGTACTATCAGTGACAAGGGGATGATAGACCAGTACACGTTATCAGAACTTCTCAAATGCACAAACAAAAGCTGGTGCTTCCCTCCGTCCTCTTTCTTCTTCCTGGACATGAAATGCTTCTGCCTGCCCCATTTATTTTCAAAAGCACATTATCCTTCCAGGAAAGGGAGAAGTGTAACAACTGAATAAGGATCGGAGCCCTCCTGAGCCTCAGCTATCTGACTTACCACAGCTCTTGATCAAATATAATTTTGATGTATGAAAAACAAGGCATTTACTACCTGATAGCTTCACTGCTAAAACAGTGAAGCTAGAACATTCCCCTACTGTATCGTTCTATCTGAATATACTGTGTTTTCCTAAAACATCGACTTGCTTTAATTATTCTTGTTCCCCAATATAAAGACCTGAGCAAAAACTTACCTGATAGTTATTTTGATATTCAATTTTTATGGAAAAGAGAAATGGGGATGACACCTTAATGCTAATGGTTATTGTCATTTACTGAACACATTAAATGTGAATGCCTCTGTAACTGTGTACTATTTAAAAAAATCCCACCTCTTTTTATGAATAATGCCTCATTGCTAAAACTAAAAGAGCTTGGACATTTTTATAATTTTTTTTTTT
>JAJIBD010035821.1:0-10023 GCA_021461705.1 Cryptotis parvus
AAGCTTCTCGTGTTGTATTTGATATGCAAAATTCCAGTAACAATTATATTAGGTCATTCCCATGACCTAATATAATGGTTTGAGGCTCTTTATGTTCCTGTAGCAAGCCGATGCCCCTGGCTCTACTGGCATGAGACAGGACATAAGGAGATATTACTGGTGCCCGCTCTAGCAAATAGATGATCAACGGGAAGACCGTGATCATGAATTGAACACATTTGATAAGTCTGCACAAATGAAGGCATACAAAGTATTATTTTGATACATATAAATTGCATTGTTGCAATATTTAATTACATAATGATAATATATTATTGCTTATATTTAATATTCTGTGTTTTAGATCACTAAAGATTGTTATTCATTTGTTTCAGAAAGTAGTATTAGTCTTTTATCATATCGTTCATTCCCTAAAAAGGATTTTTTTTTTCTCCCCCCTATTCTGGAATTGGCATATACAATTAATGGCAATGTGATCATACGGGTTTTATACCATTCTTAGCCATATTTGCTTATTTCTTTTTTTTCATTCATTCATTCATTCATTCATTCATTCATTCATGATTCCCACTCAACAGTGTGGGAATGTCCATAGAACTAAATGGTACTAAGGGCTTGAACTGAAGTTGGCTGCATGAAAGGCATCTGATTTAATTTCTGTAAATAAATAAACCCTGGGTTTATTTATTCTGTTAGATATTTCTTTTTTTTTAATTTTTTTATTTTTACAATTACAAAGATATACAATTAAAAAGTTCATATTTGGGTTTTGGTCATACAGTGTTCCAGCACCCATCCCGCCACCAGTGCCCATCTCCCACCACCACGACCCGGTTCCCTCCCTCTCCCCCAGCCCTCCTCTATGGCAGGTTCTTTATTTCTTTCCATTTCTCTCTTTCTCTTTTCCTTTCCCTCTAGACTATGGATTACAGAACATACATTAAAGGGTTGTCATGTGTATTCTTTTTGCCTCTATTTAATGCTCAGTTCTAGGTTGGCATTAGTACCCTCAACAATTGTTAGCACACTGTTCCATTCTCTGTCTTACCTAGCCTCCTGACTCCCACACGTTTGTGATAATTTCCACCTTTGACAAGACCTCCTGATATATGTTTCACTTGACCTTGGATATTGGTATCATAATATGTACATATATATTTATGTTATGCAGATAAATGCAGTCATTCTGTATCTGTCTCTCTCCTTCTGGCTAATTTCACTCAACATAATCTTCTCCATGTCCATCCATTTATAGGCAAATTTTATAACTTCATTTTTCCTAACAGCTACATAGTATTCCATTGTGTAGATGTACCAAAGCTTCTTTATCCAGTCATCGATTTTCGGGCACTCTGGTTGCTTCCAGATTCTGGCTATTGTGAATAATGGTGCTATGAACATCAAAGTAGGGATGGTGTTTCTGCTGCGTATTTTTGGTTTCCCAGATTAGATTCCCAGGAGTGGTATGGCTGGGTCAAATGGGAGTTCAATTTCTAGTCTTTGGAGGAATGTCCATATTGTTTTTCCAGAAAGGCTGTACCAGCCAGCATTCCACCAACAATGGATGAGTGTCCCCTTTTCCCCCACATCCACGCCAGCACTTGTTGTTCGTGCTCTTTTGAATATGTGTCAGTCTCTGTGGTGTAAAGTGATATCTCATTGTTGTTTTGATTTGCATCTCTCTAATGATTAGTGATGATGAGCATTTTTTCATATGTTTTTTGGCCATTCGAATTTCTTCCTTGCTGAAGTTTCTGTTCATTTCTTCTCCCCATTTTTTTGATGGGGTTGTTTGTTTTCTTCTTGTAAAGTTCTACCAGTGCCTGATATATCCTGGATATTAACCCCTTATCAGATGGGTATTGGGTGAATATTCTTTCCCATTCTGTGGACTGCTTTTGTATCTTAGTCACTGTTTCTTTTGAGGTGCAGAAGCTTTTTTAGTTTCATGTAGTCCCATATGTTTATCTTTTCTTCTAGTTGCTTTGTTAGTGATGTTTCACCTTTGAAGATGCCTTTAGCTCCAATGTTGTGGAGGGTTTTTCCTATATTTTCTTCAATGTACTTTATGGATTCAAGTCTGATATTGAGATCTTTAATCCATTTTTATCTGATTTTTGTGCATGGTCTTAGACACAGGTCCAAATTCATTTTTTTTTACATGTCGCTGCCCAGTTTTCCCCAACACCACTTGTTGAAGAGGCTTTTCCTTACTCCATTTTTTGAGTCGTTGCACCTTTATCAAAGAGAAGAAAAGGACATCAAGGGCATCCAGATAGGCAAGGAAGAAGTCAAGCTATCATTATTTTGCAGATGACTTGATATTATACCTAGAGAACCCTAAACTCTCTACCAAAAAACTCCTAGAAATAATAGACGCGATATAGTAGAGTGGCAGGATACAAAATCAACACCCAAAAGTCAGTGGCTTTCCTATATACAAATAACGAAAGAGAAGAAAGGGATATTAAGGAAATAATTCCATTCACAATTGTGCCACAGAAAATCAAACCTAGGAATCAACTTACCCAAGTGTGTAAAGGACCTGTACAAAGAAAACTACAAGACATTGCTCCAAGAGATAAAAGAGGACACAAGGAAATGGAAACATATTCCCTGCTCATGGATGGGGAGAATCAACATTGTCAAAATGGTAATACTCCCTAGAGCTCTGTACAGATGCAATGCAGTCCCTATGAGGATACCGATGACATTCTTCAAAGAAATTGACCAAACACTCCTGAAATTTGTGTGGAACAATAAACCCCCCAAGGATAGCTAAAGCAATCCTAGGTAAAAAGAAGATGGGAGGCATCACCTTTCCCAACTTCAAACTGTACTACAAGGCAGTAGTAATTAAAACAGCATGGTATTGGAATAAAAGCAGACTTGTGGATCTATGGAATAGAATTGAGTATCCTGACACCCAACCTCAAACATATTCTGTTAGATATTTCTTAACAACCAAGTCTTCTGAAGTCTTCAATTATACTTTGTTATATAGCTATGTTCAGTGAGAGTGTTGTTCCACTATACCACCAGTAACAAGAGCAAAAGTATGAAATTAATATAGCAATAGCTATAAAATTAATATAGATATAAATCCCCCAAATTCTCAAAAGTAGAGATACGACCTTCCTCCACCATTGTGTTCTGGGTGAGAGGAAGAATATTGTGATATTTTCAGTTTTAGTCTTTATTTGGAGGAAAAAAGGTGCCAGGTTTCAAGGTTTCATAAAGTATCATGCATGTGAAATTCTACAGTGTATTTTCCAACACTTTGTGAGTGTATTCTAGTGATTTTTAATGATTCTCTGTGATGGGACCGAACACAGAATTAGTGCTTATTAAGTCTGGCTATGTAGGTACTCTGTCTGGTACAGCAGGTTGATGAGTGGAAGTTCCAGCTCACTTTAAATCTCCACCCCTGGAACAGGTATCCAGTCAGGATGTGGAAGTGAGTGGCTGGGGGGCGGGATTCGGTTACAGATTAAGGAGGCCCTGAGCACCAGCTCACAGTCTACTCTGCCCTCCCTTATGGAACAAGCATTGACCCGAACCCACCTTTATCTCCCAGGACCTCCAGGTCAGGTCGGACTATAAGAGCCTGGTCAGGGCTTAGGACAGGTGGGCATCTCAGGGCCAGGTGCGGGCAGAATCCAGACAGGGGCTTGGGCGCCCAGGAGGGGCTAAAGTGCTGAACCTGGGACTCTTACCCACCGCATGTGGCAGTGGCCAGAGAGTAAGAAATATGGGACTAGGCAACAGAAATTATCGGGTGCAGTTGGGAAGCCCAGCAATGGTATGAGCATAGGGATCCTGCTCACTTGGGAGGTCGTGGCCATCTCCGGGAGAGCACACATGGTATAGAGAGCAGTGCATGGACAGGGCCAGTGACATCATTCACGGAGGCGAGTCCTTATCTGTGTCGGTCCAGACGAGGACTTCGTTCACGGGGACAGGGCAAAGTGGGACAGGACCCGTGACATTTTTCACGGGAGGCGAAGTGACTGCTTGCGACAGGAGAAGGGAAATCATTCACTGGGCCTGGCAGCTTTAGGGACAGGATGTAGACATCATTCACCAGTAACGGAGAGCTCCTGGAAGTCTGGGAAGGGATCTGGGCCCATCTGCCTTTTCTGTGCATTAAACTAAACTTTAAATCTTCTGGGTTTTGTATGAAAATCATACAAATTTTCATACAATTTTCAAGAACTCAGGAGGATAGAAAAACTCACTTTTCACTAACATTCCTATATATGATATTCCTGAGAAAACTCTGCATCTTCTCTCAGATGATTAAATTGAATTATTGCTGATATTCCTATCTCATACTAATGTTTTGGATTAAAATATGTGCTTTAGTACTCAGTGACTAGAAGTGAAGAGAGTTTGCTTTCCTGTAGTTCATTTTTCTGTATTTTTTTCCCTTGATGACAAGCCATTTAGCTGTCAAGAAGTTTCTCAGAGGAAAATCTCTAGCCTTTCTCTAATTTATTGAGAGTCTGGATATAATTGGGGTCTAGAAGGAGAGAGACACGGTTGAGAGATTATGATGACCTTTTCCCTCTGAAAACCATCCTGCCAAGAAAGAAAAACAACTAGTGAGAGAAAAATCACACAATTATACAAAATATCACAATAGACTAGACCAGAGAGTGAACCTAATATTCACTTGTTGCACACAGCTATGCATGACCTCCCGGATTGCTGATACTGTTAGGTATGATAAAGAGGGTTCTGTGTAGCTAGGCACGCATGTGTCTCTGCTGTGAAATACTCGCATTTCAAGGCAGGAACTCTGAAATCAAAAGGTGGGTATGACTGTGGTGTGGAAGCAAGATGGTTTTAAAGCTGAAGGAATTACCGTGGGAGAGTAAAGATAATTTTCACAGCAATCAGAGGTGACTAGAGCAATGGTAGGAAAATGGAGTAGAAAATGGGGAGAATATTTTTTTGCCAGGAAGAAAGGGCCTGTGGAGTCATAGCATAAGGAATTAATTGCAATTTTTCTTTAAAAAATTTGAATCACTTTGAGATAGTTACAAAGTTGTTCATAACTGAATTTTAGTCTTACAATAGTCCAACACTCATACCCATTCCTTCACCAGGGTATCTGCCAGTGTTTCCTTCCTCCCAACCTCGTCCCTCCTCTATGGCAGACAGTGGGCCCTCCTCTCTTCCATTCCTTCCTCCTCCTCCTCCTCCTCTCCCTCCTCCTCCCTCCTCTTCCTCCCTCTCTCCTTTCAGGTGTGGTGGTTTGCAATACTGTTCCTGAAAGGTTATCATGTCGGACCTTTACCTCCTTTCAGCACTCACAATTATCATTGTCATAGTGGTCCCGGCTCTGTCCTAACTCCTCCACAGCATGGCAACTGTCGTACAGAGGACGGGTCTTCCTGGCCCTCACTTCTAATCAAGTGCATTTTTTATCTTCTACCTCCATGGAACTTTGATAGAGAATGAGTGAATGTATCTCTCCCAAGTTCATACTCCTGGAACACTACTTTTACCTCTGTCTTTACCAATAGTGTAATGTTATTAAGAGGTTTGACCATTGAGAGAAAATTAAGATGAGATGAGGTGCAATGAAAGACCCTCCTGTAAATGGGACAAACGACTTACCATTGTTAGGGAGGGTGTTTTCCTCTCCTCTGCTCTGTGCCATGTAAGGATACAGTAAGTCAATAGTGCAATCCGAAAGAAAGGCTTCAACAGAACCTGGCCACACTGGAACTCTGCTCTTGGGCTTCCAGTACTCTGAGAAATGAATGTTTGATGTTGAAAAACCATCTTGTTCATGGTATTACGCAGGTATTCTGGCTAATGCCATGCAAACCAAGTAAATGAGAAACCAAGTAAATGAGAAACCAACCAGTAAATGAGAAAGCATAAATTCAGTTGCTTAAAGCCAATAAGTCTTAATTTATACCTAAAGACAATCGAAATTCTTTATAATCTTTGTGAGGAGGCAAAATTTGGGTGACATTTTGCATTATATAGGGGAAGCAGCCCCTGTGGAACTCACCATGGGGAACCCTAAGGAAAATTAGATATAGGGAAGGGAAGGAAGTTCTTGGAAAACTTGGGGTTTCTTACAAACCAAATACTTGGTGATTAAATATCTCTAGCCTCAGCTAAGAAATGCGCCAATCCTTTGTAAAATAGGAAAACGATAAAAAGCTTACTTTAGCTTTAGCACCTACATGTTTGCTAAAGTTAGTAATTCACTATGAATCATTATGTACCTTTCCAAAAGTACCTTTTAAATCCCTCTAAGCTGTTGTTTATTAAAGAGATGATGAGCATTTAGAATTTTCTTAAAGATCGGCATTTTCACTCTTTAATGTTATTCAGTTAGAATAAAATATTGGTAAAAATTAATTTATATGAGCCAAGAAATTGATATTGTCTTGCTGATATTAAATTGTGCAGGTGTGTAATTTTTCAATTTTTTCTTCTTTAGAGTTCAAATCCCATGACCAGCAAATGCCTACACAAGACTGAATGGCTCATTTGCAAAGTCAAGGGACTCAGGGCTATTGGGGAAATATTTGTCCTGTTAGGTGATAAAAGCAGCTAGTGATTTTCTGGATACCTGACCTTTTAAAAGCCTTATTTCACTGCCAGCGATAAAGAGAAAATGCTCATAGATGGCATCACACAATTACAGTGATGTAGATTCATGTAAATGTAAAATTGAGGATTTTATCTTTTTATTTTACCCTCAAAAGCAGGTATTCTAGTACTGACAACTCAGAATGGTCAAAAAATGGTTTCAACTATGATTAGAACGTGTTTTATAGGGAGAAGTAACATAAGCTAAAAGTTTTATAAGAGAAGTAAGGTCATGACAGAAGAATAGTGTTATAAGACTGAAGTTAGATGTATCTGGACTAAAAAAATGTGCTGCTGCTCTCTCACACATTCTTTTTTTTCCCCATTAAAACATTTTACTGATGTAGAATTCATATAGCAGTTAAAATACATTTCAGTAATATTTGCTTATTCATCAGGTTGTAAGATCCACCAGGGACAATTGGGAGAGGCAGCACAGTGGGAAAAATTTTTGTCTTTAAACGAGAGCTCTCATTTAAACATTTCTCACCCTATAAAAGCATCATGCACTAGTTAACTAAACACTCTGTGTTTCCTTTCCCCATTACCCTACAATGCAAGCTAGTCTTACTCCTTAGCTTTTCTTGTTCTGCACATAAATGGAATCATACAATATGTGATCCATAGTTTTGTATCTGACTCCTTTTTGCTTAGCATAATGGTTGGCTTGTAGTTTGGGCCTGCCCACTTTTGATTTTTTGTGTTGCTTTTAAATGCCTCCAAGTTGTATTTTTTTGTATAAGTACCTCATTCCTTTTTATGGAAGAAAAAACATTCTAATGAATGTACATGCCATAATTTGTTTATCTATTCACCCACTGATGGATGCTGGAGTTGTTTAAAACATTTTTTGGCCAGTATGATTGTGTTGCTATAAACATTTGCATACAAATTTCTGTGTGTATGTGTGTTTTCATTTCTCTTTGTCATATACACCCAGTTTTATTGGTTTTTATGTAATCTGTCTTTATTTTAAGGAACAGGCAGTGTTTTGAAAGAAGCTATGTCATTTCACATGGTCGCCATGAGTATTTCGTTTCTCTTTTTCTTTTTATAAAAAGTTATAGTAGAGGTAGCCAAACCTATGTATACATAGTTGAATAAAATTAAATTTTGAAAAAATTCAAAAAACCATAGATCAATGATGAGAGTTGGATAATATTTTTTCCAAAACTATATCTTTATTTTTTACAGGTATATAAGTTAAAATTAACAGCATGTATATTTCTTGATAACACATTTTAAAATGACATGTACTAGATGAAAACCTATAAATACACAATTTATTAAAGAGTGAGGAAGGAAAATTAAGAACATTTTAAGGACATCATGCCTCCTCAAAAAATTCTATTATTTATAAAACACCCAAATTCTGTAAGCCTTGGCTCACTCCATTTCATATCTGGAATAATATTGACTTTCTTTGTGTTCCATTAAATAGATGCAGAGTGCTTTGTTTCAACACATATTAAATATCATATCAACATTATAATAATGAATACAACAGCATCAGAGTGTATAAATATTTAATATTATTGACATAGACATCTTTACTTTTTTGTGGTACTGGAAGTGGATGCTGGGGCCTTTGTATATTCAGAACATGTATTACACCAATAAGATACATGCTGACTTCTACAATTTGATTTTCTGAGAAGAAAAAGGAATACTAAGAATTCTTATTTAGGTATTGCAGGAAAAGAAGGAGGAGGGAAAATTGTATGAAGGGAAAAGTTTTTGAAAAGGTAACCCCATAAACTTTTAGTTTTTATTTATGTATTTAGTTTTTGGGGTTTTTGGCCACACCCAGGGATGCTCAGGAGTTCATGGGCCAGCTGCATGCGGGGCAAGCAACTTACCTATTAACCCGTCTTAAGAGGATGAGAAGTGAGGATGAGAAGGGTTTAGATAAGAGTAATGTTTCAATAGTTTCTGGGATCTCTATGAATTATAATATATATAAATATCACTTAACCACTTGAATCCCGTTATTCATCGATTTGCTCGAGCGGCACCAGTAACATTTCCATTGGACCCTATCACATGCCAATGTAGCCCAATGGCATCTGGTTGATTCAGAAATATGAAGAGCCTCAAACCGTTCCTTCAGGGTCTTGATAAAGAAGTCAGCACATCTTGTAGGGTGGGGCGGCCACGTGATCTTTTGACATCCCGTGGGATCCAGTCGGTAACGGCTCTAGTCCAGCGGTTGTCTCCAAATCGGCATTACATGTCCAGCCCATCTGATTTTTCGATGCCTTGGCAAAACGAGACAGCGTCCCCTGATTCTGGAATAGCAGCGGAGGTCAGAACTCCGGATTCCTTCTCTCACTTGAGTGAGGCATGATATTCCAAGCATAGCTCTTTCGATTCCTCTCTGGGAGACCCGAATAGCATTCTCATCCTGCTTTCAGTGGGCCCAGGTCTCTGAGGCGTATGTTAATGCAGGGAGAACAGTGGAGTCAAAGAGATATGCCCGGAGCCTGGAGGTTCTTTTGTCCTTTTAGCTATTTCTTCGATGCCTTTTGAAGGCATTCCATGCCACTCTCTTCCTCCTGCGCAGCTCAGGTTTTAGGTCATTCATCATGTTGACTTCTCGACCTAGGGTACACATAACTGCTGCATTCAGAGATGTTTGTTCCATTGAGAGTGAATGGGGCCTCTGGGAACTAGTTCATTCTTCATGAACATAGTTTTCTTCAGATTCAGCTGTAGACCTATCTTTCCACATTCTCGGTCAAAGTCAGCCAGCATTTGTGCCGCTTTGGCTAATGTTTGGTGTTATTAGAACAATGTCATCAGCAAGCGGGAGGTGGTGTAGTTGCCGACCATCTATCTTCACTCCCATTCCTTCCCATTCTAATTGTCGCATGATGTTCTCGAGGGTGGCGCTGAAGAGTTTTGGTGAGATTGTATCACCCTGTTGAACTCCCCTCTTTTGACATCAATGATCACTTCTTTTGTAGAATGGTGAGATCCTGGTGGTGAATCCGTAATACAGCTCACGAAAGGATCTTGATGTATTGGGTTTGAACACCCTGTTTGGCTAGGGCTTCGATGATTGCTTCAGTCTCCACAGAATCAAAGGCTTTCTGTAAATCAATGACTGTGAGACAGAGCGGCATCTTGTACTCCTACAAACCTCAATGAGCTTGGTTACTATGTGGATATGGTCGATTGTGCTTTGAATCCTTTCCAGAAGTTAGCTTGTTCGCATGGTTGTCCTTCTAGTGTTCTAGCTAATCCTGTTCAGGATGACTTGTGTAAACAGCTTGTAGATGAAGGACAAAAGGTAGATAGGGCGATAGAGTATGAATGTCTCCCTTCTTGGAACAGTAGAACTATCCTGCTGGTTTTCCATTGGGAGCACACCTTGCATTTCGGACAGGTGAGCATGTGAAGAGC
>JAJIBD010035822.1:0-15563 GCA_021461705.1 Cryptotis parvus
TTTTTTAATTTTTTTTATTTTTACAATTACAAAGATATACAATTAAAAAGTTCATATTTGGGTTTTGGTCATACAGTGTTCCAGCACCCATCCCGCCACCAGTGCCCATCTCCCACCACCACGACCCGGTTCCCTCCCTCTCCCCAGCCCTCCTCTATGGCAGGTTCTTTATTTCTTTCCATTTCTCTCTTTCTCTTTTCCTTTCCCTCTAGACTATGGATTACAGAACATACATTAAAGGGTTGTCATGTGTATTCTTTTTGCCTCTATTTAATGCTCAGTTCTAGGTTGGCATTAGTACCCTCAACAATTGTTAGCACACTGTTCCATTCTCTGTCTTACCTAGCCTCTGACTCCCACACGTTTGTGATAATTTCCACCTTTGACAAGACCTCCTGATATATGTTTCACTTGACCTTGGATATTGGTATCATAATATGTACATATATATTTATGTTATGCAGATAAATGCAGTCATTCTGTATCTGTCTCTCTCCTTCTGGCTAATTTCACTCAACATAATCTTCTCCATGTCCATCCATTTATAGGCAAATTTTATAACTTCATTTTTCCTAACAGCTGCATAGTATTCCATTGTGTAGATGTACCAAAGCTTCTTTATCCAGTCATCGATTTTCGGGCACTCTGGTTGCTTCCAGATTCTGGCTATTGTGAATAATGGTGCTATGAACATCAAAGTAGGGATGGTGTTTCTGCTGCGTATTTTTGGTTTCCCAGATTAGATTCCCAGGAGTGGTATGGCTGGGTCAAATGGGAGTTCAATTTCTAGTCTTTGGAGGAATGTCCATATTGTTTTCCAGAAAGGCTGTACCAGCCAGCATTCCACCAACAATGGATGAGTGTCCCCTTTTCCCCCACATCCATGCCAGCACTTGTTTTTCGTGCTCTTTTGAATATGTGTCAGTCTCTGTGGTGTAAAGTGATATCTCATTGTTGTTTTGATTTGCATCTCTCTAATGATTAGTGATGATGAGCATTTTTTCATATGTTTTTTGGCCATTCGAATTTCTTCCCTTGCTGAAGTTTCTGTTCATTTCTTCTCCCCATTTTTTGATGGGGTTGTTTGTTTTCTTCTTGTAAAGTTCTACCAGTGCCTGATATATCCTGGATATTAACCCCTTATCAGATGGGTATTGGGTGAATATTCTTTCCCATTCTGTGGACTGCTTTTGTATCTTAGTCACTGTTTCTTTTGAGGTGCAGAAGCTTTTTAGTTTCATGTAGTCCCATATGTTTATCTTTTCTTCTAGTTGCTTTGTTAGTGATGTTTCACCTTTGAAGATGCCTTTAGCTCCAATGTTGTGGAGGGTTTTTCCTATATTTTCTTCAATGTACTTTATGGATTCAAGTCTGATATTGAGATCTTTAATCCATTTTTATCTGATTTTTGTGCATGGTCTTAGACACAGGTCCAAATTCATTTTTTACATGTCGCTGCCCAGTTTTCCCAACACCACTTGTTGAAGAGGCTTTCCCTTACTCCATTTTTGAGTCGTTGCACCTTTATCAAAGAGAAGAAAAGGACATCAAGGGCATCCAGATAGGCAAGGAAGAAGTCAAGCTATCATTATTTGCAGATGACTTGATATTATACCTAGAGAACCCTAAACTCTCTACCAAAAACTCCTAGAAATAATAGACGCATATAGTAGAGTGGCAGGATACAAAATCAACACCCAAAAAGTCAGTGGCTTTCCTATATACAAATAACGAAAGAGAAGAAAGGGATATTAAGGAAATAATTCCATTCACAATTGTGCCACAGAAAATCAAACCTAGGAATCAACTTACCCAAGTGTGTAAAGGACCTGTACAAAGAAAACTACAAGACATTGCTCCAAGAGATAAAAGAGGACACAAGGAAATGGAAACATATTCCCTGCTCATGGATGGGGAGAATCAACATTGTCAAAATGGTAATACTCCCTAGAGCTTTGTACAGATGCAATGCAGTCCCTATGAGGATACCGATGACATTCTTCAAAGAAATTGACCAAACACTCCTGAAATTTGTGTGGAACAATAAACCCCCCAAGGATAGCTAAAGCAATCCTAGGTAAAAAGAAGATGGGAGGCATCACCTTTCCCAACTTCAAACTGTACTACAAGGCAGTAGTAATTAAAACAGCATGGTATTGGAATAAAAGCAGACTTGTGGATCTATGGAATAGAATTGAGTATCCTGACACCCAACCTCAAACATATTCTGTTAGATATTTCTTAACAACCAAGTCTTCTGAAGTCTTCAATTATACTTTGTTATATAGCTATGTTCAGTGAGAGTGTTGTTCCACTATACCACCAGTAACAAGAGCAAAAGTATGAAATTAATATAGCAATAGCTATAAAATTAATATAGATATAAATCCCCAAATTCTCAAAAGTAGAGATACGACCTTCCTCCACCATTGTGTTCTGGGTGAGAGGAAGAATATTGTGATATTTTCAGTTTTAGTCTTTATTTGGAGGAAAAAGGTGCCAGGTTTCAAGGTTTCATAAAGTATCATGCATGTGAAATTCTACATGTGTATTTTCCAACACTTTGTGAGTGTATTCTAGTGATTTTTAATGATTCTCTGTGATGGGACGAACACAGAATTAGTGCTTATTAAGTCTGGCTATGTAGGTACTCTGTCTGGTACAGCAGGTTGATGAGTGGAAGTTCCAGCTCACTTTAAATCTCCACCCCTGGAACAGGTATCCAGTCAGGATGTGGAAGTGAGTGGCTGGGGCGGGATTCGGTTACAGATTAAGGAGGCCCTGAGCACCAGCTCACAGTCTACTCTGCCCTCCCTTATGGAACAAGCATTACCCGAACCCACCTTTATCTCCCAGGACCTCCAGGTCAGGTCGGACTATAAGAGCCTGGTCAGGGCTTAGGACAGGTGGGCATCTCAGGGCCAGGTGCGGGCAGAATCCAGACAGGGCTTGGGCGCCCAGGAGGGCTAAAGTGCTGAACCTGGGACTCTTACCCACCGCATGTGGCAGTGGCCAGAGAGTAAGAAATATGGGACTAGGCAACAGAAATTATCGGGTGCAGTTGGGAAGCCCAGCAATGGTATGAGCATAGGGATCCTGCTCACTTGGGAGGTCGTGGCCATCTCCGGGAGAGCACACATGGTATAGAGAGCAGTGCATGGACAGGGCCAGTGACATCATTCACGGAGGCGGAGTCCTTATCTGTGTCGGTCCAGACGAGGACTTCGTTCACGGGGACAGGGCAAAGTGGGACAGGACCCGTGACATTTTTTCACGGGAGGCGAGTAGACTGCTTGCGACAGGAGAAGGAAATCATTCACTGGGCCTGGCAGCTTTAGGGACAGGATGTAGACATCATTCACCAGTAACGGAGAGCTCCTGGAAGTCTGGGAAGGGATCTGGGCCCATCTGCCTTTTCTGTGCATTAAACTAAACTTTAAATCTTCTGGGTTTTGTATGAAAATCATACAAATTTTCATACAATTTTCAAGAACTCAGGAGGATAGAAAAACTCACTTTTCACTAACATTCCTATATATGATATTCCTGAGAAAACTCTGCATCTTCTCTCAGATGATTAAATTGAATTATTGCTGATATTCCTATCTCATACTAATGTTTTGGATTAAAATATGTGCTTTAGTACTCAGTGACTAGAAGTGAAGAGAGTTTGCTTTCCTGTAGTTCATTTTTTCTGTATTTTTTCCCTTGATGACAAGCCATTTAGCTGTCAAGAAGTTCTCAGAGGAAAATCTCTAGCCTTTCTCTAATTTATTGAGAGTCTGGATATAATTGGGGTCTAGAAGGAGAGAGACACGGTTGAGAGATTATGATGACCTTTTCCCTCTGAAAACCATCCTGCCAAGAAAGAAAACAACTAGTGAGAGAAAAATCACACAATTATACAAAATATCACAATAGACTAGACCAGAGTGAACCTAATATTCACTTGTTGCACACAGCTATGCATGACCTCCCGGATTGCTGATACTGTTAGGTATGATAAAGAGGGTTCTGTGTAGCTAGGCACGCATGTGTCTCTGCTGTGAAATACTCGCATTTCAAGGCAGGAACTCTGAAATCAAAAGGTGGGTATGACTGTGGTGTGGAAGCAAGATGGTTTAAAGCTGAAGGAATTACCGTGGGAGAGTAAAGATAATTTTCACAGCAATCAGAGGTGACTAGAGCAATGGTAGGAAAATGGAGTAGAAAATGGGGAGAATATTTTTTTTGCCAGAAGAAAGGGCCTGTGGAGTCATAGCATAAGGAATTAATTGCAATTTTTCTTTAAAAAATTTGAATCACTTTGAGATAGTTACAAAGTTGTTCATAACTGAATTTTAGTCTTACAATATTCCAACACTCATACCCATTCCTTCACCAGGGTATCTGCCAGTGTTTCCTTCCTCCCAACCTCGTCCCCTCCCTCTATGGCAGACAGTGGGCCCTCCTCTCTTCCATTCCTTCCTCCTCCTCCTCTCCTCCTCCTCTCCCTCCTCTCCCTCCTCTTCCTCCCTCTCTCCTTTCAGGTGTGGTGGTTTGCAATACTGTTCCTGAAAGGTTATCATGTCGGACCTTTACCTCCTTTCAGCACTCTCACAATTATCATTGTCACAGTGGTCCCGGCTCTGTCCTAACTCCTCCACAGCTTATGGCAACTGTCGTACAGAGGACGGGTCTTCCTGGCCCTCACTTCTAATCAAGTGCATTTTTATCTTCTACCTCCATGGGAACTTTGATAGAGAATGAGTGAATGTATCTCTCCCAAGTTCATACTCTGAACACATTACCTCTGTCTTTACCAATAGTGTAATGTTATTAAGAGGTTTGACCATTGAGAGAAAATTAAGATGAGATGAGGTGCAATGAAAGACCCCTCCTGTAAATGGGACAAACGACTTACCATTGTTAGGAGGTGTTTTCCTCTTTCCTCTGCTCTGTGCCATGTAAGGATACAGTAAGTCAATAGTGCAATCCGGAAAGAAAGGCTTCAACAGAACCTGGCCACACTGGAACTCTGCTCTTGGGCTTCCAGTACTCTGAGAAATGAATGTTTGATGTTGAAAAACCATCTTGTTCATGGTATTATGCAGTATTCTGCATAATGCCATGCAAACCAAGTAAATGAGAAACCAAGTAAATGAGAAACCAACCAGTAAATGAGAAAGCATAAATTCAGTTGCTTAAAGCCAATAAGCCTTAATTTATACCTAAAGACAATCGAAATTCTTTATAATCTTTGTGAGGAGGCAAAATTTGGGTGACATTTGCATTATATAGGGAAGCAGCCCTGTGGAACTCACCATGGGGAACCCTAAGGAAAATTAGATATAGGGAAGGGAAGGAAGTTCTTGGAAAAACTTGGGGTTTCTTACAAACCAAATACTTGGTGATTAAATATCTCTAGCCTCAGCTAAGAAATGCGCCAATCCTTTGTAAAATAGGAAAACGATAAAAAGCTTACTTTAGCTTTAGCACCTACATGTTTGCTAAAGTTAGTAATTCACTATGAATCATTATGTACCTTTCCAAAGTACCTTTTAAATCCCTCTAAGCTGTTGTTTATTAAAGAGATGATGAGCATTTAGAATTTTCTTAAAGATCGGCATTTTCACTCTTTAATGTTATTCAGTTAGAATAAAATATTGGTAAAAATTAATTTTATGAGCCAAGAAATTGATATTGTCTTGCTGATATTAAATTGTGCAGGTGTGTAATTTTTTCAATTTTCTTCTTTAGAGTTCAAATCCCATGACCAGCAAACGCCTACACAAGACTGAATGGCTCATTTGCAAAGTCAAGGGACTCAGGGCTATTGGGGAAATATTTGTCCTGTTAGGTGATAAAAGCAGCTAGTGATTTTCTGGATACCTGACCTTTTAAAGCCTTATTTCACTGCCAGCGATAAAGAGAAAAATGCTCATAGATGGCATCACACAATTACAGTGATGTAGATTCATGTAAATGTAAAATTGAGGATTTTATCTTTTTATTTTACCTCAAAAGCAGGTATTCTAGTACTGACAACTCAGAATGGTCAAAAAAATGGTTTCAACTATTATTAGAACGTGTTTTATAGGAGAAGTCAACATAAGCTAAAAGTTTTATAAGAGAAGTAAGGTCATGACAGAAGAATAGTGTTATAAGACTGAAGTTAGATGTATCTGGACTAAAAATGTGCTGCTGTCTCTCACACATTCTTTTTTCCCCATTAAAACATTTTATTGATGTAGAATTCATATAGCAGTTAAAATACATTTCAGTAATATTTGCTTATTCATCAGGTTGTAAGATCCACCAGGGACAATTGGGAGAGGCAGCACAGTGGGAAAAAATTTTGTTTTAAATGAGAGCTCTCATTTTAAACATTTCTCACCCTATAAAAGCATCATGCACTTGCTAACTAAACACTCTGTGTTTCCCCTTTTCCCCATTACCCTACAATTCAACCTAGTCTTACTCCTTAGCTTTTCTTGTTCTGCACATAAATGGAATCATACAATATGTGATCCATAGTTTTGTATCTGACTCCTTTTGCTTAGCATAATGGTTGGCTTGTAGTTTGGGCCTGCCCACTTTTTGATTTTGGTGTTGCTTTTTAAATGCCTCCAAGTTGTATTTTGTATAAGTACCTCATTCCTTTTTATGGAAGAAAAACATTCTAATGAATGTACATGCCATAATTTGTTTATCTATTCACCCACTGATGGATGCTGGAGTTGTTTAAACATTTTGGCCAGTATGATTGCTGTTGCTATAAACATTTGCATACAAATTTCTGTGTGTATGTGTGTTTTCATTTCTCTTTGTCATATACACCCAGGTATTATTGGTTCTTATGGTAGTCTGTCTTTATTTTAAGGAACAGGCAGTGTTTTGAAAGAGGCTATGTCATTTCACATGGTCGCCATGAGTATTTCTTCTCTTTTTCTTTTATAAAAAGTTATTGTAGAGGTAGCCAAACCTATGTATACATAGTTGAATAAAATTAAATTTGTAAAATTCAAAAAACCATAGATCAATGAGAAGTTGGATAATATTTTTTTCAAAAACTATATCTTTATTTTTTACAGGTATATAAGTTAAAATTAACAGCATGTATATTTCTTGATAACACATTTTAAAATGACATGTACTAGATAAAACCTATAAATACACAATTTATTAAAAGTGAGGAAGGGAAAATTAAGAACATTTTAAGGGACATCATGCCTCTCAAAAATTCTATTATTTATAAAACATTTAAATTCTGTAAGCCTTGGCTCCTCCATTTACATATCTGGAATAATATTGACTTTCTTTGTGTTCTATTAAATAGATGCAGAGTCTTTGTTTCAACACATATTAAATATCATATCAACATTATAATAATGAATACAACAGCATCAGAGGTATAAATATTTAATATTATTGACATAGACATCTTTACTTTTTTGTGGTACTGGAAGTGGATGCTAGGCCTTTGTATATTCAGAACATGTATTACACCAATAAGATACATGCTGACTTCCAGAATTTGATTTTCTGAGAAGGAAAAGGAATACTAAGAATTCTTATTTAGGTATTGCAGGAAAAGAAGGAGGAGGGAAAATTGTATGAAGGAAAAGTTTTTGAAAGTGTAACCCCATAAACTTTCAGTTTTTATTTATGTATTTAGTTTTGGGTTTTTGTTGGCCACACCCAGGGATGCTCAGGAGATCATGGGCCAGCTGCATGCAAGGCAAGCATCTTACCTATTAAACCGTATTTATGAGGATGAGAAGTGAGGATGAGAAGGGTTTAGATAAGAGTAATGTTTCAATAGTTTCTGATCTCTATGAGTTATAATATATATATAAATATCACTTAACCACTTGAATCCCGTTATTCATCGATTTGCTCGAGCGGGCACCAGTAACATTTTCATTGGACCCTATCACATGCCAGTGTAGCCCAATGGCATCTGGTTGATTCAGAAACATGAGGAGCCTCAAACTGTTCCTTCAGGGTCTTAATGAAGAAGTCTGGCCATGTTGTAGGTGGGGCCGCCACGTGATCTTTTGACATCCCGTGGGATCCAGTCAGTAACGGCTCTAGTCCAGCGGTTGTCTCCAAATCGCATTACATGTCCAGCCAATCTGATTTTCAAGCTTGGCAAATGAGACAGCGTCCCTGATTCTGGAATAGCGACGGAGGTCAGAACTCTGGATTCCTTCTCTCACTTGATTGAGGCGTGATATTCCAAGCATAGCTCTTTCGATTCCTCTCTGGGGAGACCCGAATAGCATTCTCATCCTGCTTTCGTAGGGCCCAGGTCTCTGAGGCGTATGTTAATGCAGGGAGAACAGTGGAGTCAAAGAGATATGCCCGGAGCCTGAGGTTCTTTGTCCTTTTAGCTATTTCTTTCAATGCCTTTGAAGGCATTCCATGCCGCCTCTCTTCCTCCTGCGCAGCTCAGGTTTTAGGTCATTCATCATGTTGACTTCTCCACCTAGGTACACATAACTGCTGCATTCAGAGATGTTTGTTCCATTGAGAGTGAATGGGGCCTCTGGAACTAGTGCATTCTTCATGAACATAGTTTTCTTCAGATTCAGCTGTAGACCTATCTTTCCACATTCTCGGTCAACGTCAGCCAGCATTTGTGCCGCTTGGCTAATGTTTGGTGTTATTAGAACGATATCATCAGCGAAGCGGAGGTGGTGTAGTTGTCGACTATCTATCTTCACTCCCATTCCTTCCCTTTCTAATTGTCGCATGATGTTCTTGAGGGTGGCACTGAACAGCTTTGGTGAGATTGTATCACCCTGTTGAACTCCTCTTTTGACATCAATGATTACTTCTTTGTAGAATGGTGAGATCCTGGTGGTAAATCCGTAATACAGCTCACAAAGCATCTTGATGTATTGGGTTTGAACACCCTGTTTGGCTAGGGCTTCGATGATTGCTTTAGTCTCCACAGAATCAAAGGCTTTCTGTAAATCAATGACGGTGAGACAGAGCGGCATCTTGTACTCCCTACAAACCTCAATGTGCTTGGTTACTGTGTGGATATGGTCGATTGTGCTGAATCCTTTCCAGAAGCCAGCTTGCTCGCAAGGTTGTCCTTCTTCTAGTGTTCTGCTAATCCTGTTCAGGATGACTCGTGTAAACAGCTTGTAGATGAAGGACAAAAGGTAGATAGGGCGATAGTTGAGATGAATGTCTCCCTTCTTGAACAGTAGCACTGTCCTGCTGGTTTTCCATTGGGAGGACACCTTGCATTTGGACAGGTAGCGTGTGAAGAGCCAAGCTAGTGTATTGATGAGTACCGACGGCAGATTCTTCAGGCGTTTGGGTCTGACATATATACAATATATATATTTATAAATATATTTATATTATATAAATATATAATATAATATAAATATATATTATATATTGTATATTATATATTATATAATATAAATATATATTTTACATATATATATTATATAATTAAATATATATTTATATTATTTATATTATATATAGTGTATACGAATATATATGGCCTATGAGTAAGGCATGCCAGTATTATTATAGATTTTGATGGATCCTTGAATCAAAGATAGAAACTGTGACATTTTGCTTCCAAATCATTAGTGTCCTGTAAGGAAGATTGTAGTAATAAAGCAAATAATTTCTGCCAGTAAGGACTTATGAAAATTATGTAACTGTTTCAAGTAAAGAATGGTGAGTGGAACAAATGAGTTTTGTAAAATATAAAATAAAATGACCTGAAATGTATCAAAGTCTATATATCCCTCAAATAAGCTAAGAAGATACATTCTTAAATATAAAGTTTCACCCTTGATGTAATTATATTTATAAATGTAGTAATTTCTTATTTTGTGAAAATTTAATTAGGACACAAACTTCTGCTCTAGGTTTGGAATATGAATACAGAACTAGAATCAGAATAGACAACATAAGTCAATTTTCATTCAACATTGCTTTGCTCTGGAGGTATAGTTGTCTGCTAAATATATAAATATAATCAGACTAGAAGTACCATTGCCATGCTTGGAAACACAGCTTGGCTACATACTAATTTGGTAATTTATGTTGCCCGTTCTTTGAATTGGAAATTTATCAAAAAGTGATCCAATTCTTATTTGACCATATACTAAAGATGTGAGATGGATAGCTGCATAGTTAAAAATATTATTTTATCCTATAATATGGAATAAAATGTCTGGTAACAGAAAACGCTCTGTAGATATGTGGTCACTTTGCTGTAAAGGACCATCTGTCTACCTCTGTACAACATGGTTGAAGAAACATAAAACGAAAGACCCAAATCCCTTTATACTCTTAAAGACCAGATGCCTTATGACATGACTGATGGTAGAGAGGAATCCGACCGGTGTCTATCCAGAGGGTAGACATTAGGTAAGAGGCAAAAAGAACCAGCTGTCAAAAATATGAAGCAAAAGAGTATTTTAGAATTTCATCATTGAAATTCAGCATGGAGTTGAAAATTTCATCTGACTAGTTTTATATGAGACCTTAGAAAAATAGCACACAGTTGACTAGAAAAAAATCACCGTTTTCTATATTACTCTAGCTACGGGCTGCTTTCAAACATTCTATATTCTTGAACATTTTGGGGGAAATCATAAATGAAACATTAAACATAAAGTGATGAATGAGAAACTCAAATGTGGGCCATTTTAATCTTGTGCCTTGATGGGGAATGTTCTATAAATGAAACAACATATTCAACCTGCACTGGGAAAAGAAAGAGTGTTCCCCAGTGCTTCCTCTGACAGCACAAGGATCTTTTAATGCTCATCAGAACATGGTGTGCGATGAAAATGAATAACTTTTTTTTTTCAGAGTTGGGCAAATATACTTGCTTTGCCCAAGAAAATGCTTTTGCTGCTTGATTAGAGAGAATATAAGAAATGATCTACTCTGTTACTTTTCTTTTCTCTTTTCTTTGGCTAAAAGTATTTTCTGGCTACTGGGACAATCTGTGGACTACCTATTGCTCTGGGGATGGGTTAAAGCTGGCACACGGAGATGCTCATTAACATCTATGTATTTGCGTGGAATGGTGGCTTGGTGCTTCTAGTGATCAGGTTGCCATTCTTTTGCAGCACAGTGGGGAAAAAATTCCTGCTCCATTTGGTCTTGCCAGAGTTTAGGGCTCAGAGCTCATATTTCAATACTTTCTAAAGCTCATTAGTCAATTTACAGCCATCTGTCTTTATACCATTAACACACTCAATTGAATACCATGTGGTCGTTTGTCAGATCTGTTCTGTAAAGTATGGGCATCCTGAGGTTTTCTAATGACATCCAATCACATTGACAGTTTCATCAGGAGGGTGTGGGGGGGAGAGAACCTCTGAGACTCCTAAGCAAAAGCTGATTACCGGGCCGGCCGGAGCGATAGCCCAGCGGTAGGGCGTTTGCCTTGCACGCGGCCGGCCTGTGCCGGCCTGGGTTTGATCCCCGGCATCCCATATGGTCCCCTGAGCACCGCCAGAATTAATTCCTGAGTGCAGAGCCAGGAGAAACCCCTGAGCATTGCCAGGTGTGACCCAAAAGCAAAAAAAAAAAAAAGCTGATTTCGCCCCTGGGGGTGAGGAGAAGGGTGAAGGGCTTAGATGAGGGCAACAGTTGATTCTGCTCAAGAAACAGGCGTGGCTAAGCAAGAAGAAATTATTCTGTTGTACTGGCCGGTAGGCAAGACTGGAATACAGCAACGCTCTGAAGACTATCATGTGGAGACCGATTAATTTTCCAGCCTTGGTGCAAATGATAACACAGAGGGGAATGACAATATGTGAACCATTCTGAGTAGGAATGAAATATTGCCCCTTTCCCCTTTCTTTAATTGTCCCCCATGTCACTCATGGATGATCTCCCCTAAAATCTTCCCTCGCTGTTTGCATAGGATAGACATAGATAAAATTCAGGCTGTGATTCCACTGCAGAGTTTACACAATGGGGAAAGCCAAGCCTACCCCATCTACCATGAGGAGAGAAGGCAGGACAGTGGGACCAGAATGAAAAGAATTGTTCTGTTTATCCTCCAAACTCTATAGCAGACTTTTAGAATATCTGGAAAGTAAAAATCTCAAGGTGTTGTGTGATGCTTGCAGAAAGAGACTACCACACATGAAATTTGGAAGATATGATTCCAGTTCTCTTTTGTTTCTTTTATTTTAAAGTGGAAATATGTGTTCCTGGATGTTAATTTTTCCCATGTGTTTTAATTTATTTTATTATTTATTTTACCACTCCATTTTTTGGATGTCAAAAAATCACGTGGCCGCCCACCTACAAAATGGTCAGACTTCTTCATCAAGACCCTGAACGAACGGTTTGAGGCTCTTTGTATTCCTGAAGAAACCAGATGCCATTGGGCTACACTGGCACGTGATAGGGTCAAATGAAAATATTACTGGCGCCCGCCGAGCAAATTGACGAATAATGGAATGTCAAGTGTTCAAGTGAAGTGATTTTTAAAAAAAAAATTTGGCGAGTAGTTACTTCTTTAGGTTGTTTTTTGAATCAAAATTATATCCTCTCTTTTCTAGTCTGGGAAATTACTTAAAGGTCTGAGTTTCCTTACTGGAAAAGGTTTAGAAGCAAGCAGTCTGAGAGTTAGGCATGGTATTAATCACTATAGGAGTATCACTGCTTCTAAGCTCTGTCAGTGGACAAAACTAGGAAATGTATGTGGGTGTACCCAGTCATGCATGTATATGCATTTATATTTATTTCTGTGATATCTGCATCAATAATACATTTCAGAAAGTGTCATAAATTTATCCTGATACCTGTCATTCCGATTAGACACAGTTTCCTTTCTTTTTTGTTTGTAGTGTTTTCCCTAGACAATAGAAACATGGTTCCTATTATTGACAACATACTTACTTGTTTAATCCTAGTATATATTTAAAGTAATTGCTGACTTATACTTCTGTAGGAAACACACTTATTAATGAAATTATAGTATTGATTCTAAGTCTTTTTTGTCTTTGACTATAGATTTATTTTGATAATTTAAAAAATTTGCTCTTATTTAGTTTTCAAGGTGACCTTCAATATCAGCTCCAGTGAGTCAATTATCAAATAGATTTTTGGTGGTTTTGGTTAACACTGGAGCTTGAAATGTGAAATTTGGTTGCAGCTAGCAAAAATACCTAGAATATTAAAAAGAAAGCTCTACCTAATGTTTTCTATTTCATAATTGGGCTAAGAAAGTTCTAAAGGTTTGGAGCAGAGGTTTTGCACATGTGAAGCCCCCGAGTGTAATCCCTGGCACTGATTGGCTGCCAGTGCAGCCAGGCTGAGTGTATCCTGGGTCTGAGTGACTCCTTTGGCCCATGCAATACCCGGCTTTGGGCCTGAGCACCCAAGGGTAAGGCCCGCCCTGAAAGGTGGGGCATCGACCAGGCCTGTGATACTGTTGGGATGACCCCTGCCAAATGAACATTATTGAAAATACACACTGTAGTGTATGTCTTTGTGATTTTTCTACTAGTAATAGCTTAAAACTCAGTATTTCCATTAAGAAACATTCTGTCAGCAGAGGAAATCCATGCCATCACACACACTGATTTTTAACATTTGCTACTCACAATCCTTTTGATTGGACCTTAGTCCCTTGAGAGGGTTTCAAAATAGTGGTCGTTAATATGTATTGTGTTTTTAGAAATCTCGTCTCCTTATGTTAATATTGTGCATCATCTTCCTATATTATTTTTACAATTTGTTTGTAATACTGATTTTTTATTTGCAAAGTTAAGATGCTCTAGATGATCTCAGCGGTGAAACACTGATGTTCTAAATAACAACCCTTCACAAATTTGCTTCCATACATCCCTCTCTCTGACTGCCTCCTTTTATCTTTCCAATTTACTCCCACTAGTAACACAACTTCAATGATCTTTTGATCTTATTAGGATGTTTGATCTGTTTTCTAGTTATTTTGGCTTGATCTCCTTCCATACCTCTTAGCCTGGTGACATCTTCTGATAGGTCATTAAATCCCTCATTGATAACCCCTGCCTTCTCTTTCTTTCCTCTGTAGTTGCTCTTAAAATCATAACTCTGGTCAACGCCCCACATCCCACACTTGAACTGGTGCAGCTTAATGTGACTTGGGGAAAAATGTATCCTCATAGATTGTTCTTATTGGAATTTGTGACCATAAATCTCAAACACACTGTTCCTGATTCCTACAAGCATACCAGGCTTTATTCTTACAAGATCACTAATGCTCTGACTCTGCTTGATGATTTATTACCTTCTTGTCCTGCTTCAAACCTTCAACAAACTCACTCCATCTTTCTCTTCTTGTTTCCTGCCCATCAAAAATCATTAAGAAGCCAGAAGAGACTTTCCACGGACTTCCACACCCATCTATCTACAATCAATATCTGCCAAAATACCTTGTACCTTTTTGTCTGTGACCAGACATACATTTTAATGATTCTCTAGAGTTTATTCCTCCACCTGGTGCTCTGCATCCAACTTTTCATCTATCTTGGGTTATGGAGTAAGTACATTACTTGCTCCATATCACAAGATTGATTCACTTACTCTGTAACATACTGAATATATTCCTGTTTTCTTTTTTAAAAACTGAAACAAGATAACAGAGTTGGAGAGGTATACAGTGGAGATAGCACTTGCACACAGCCGTCCTAAACTCAATCCCCAGAATCACATATGGTCCCCCAAGTCCCTCCAAGAATGATTCCTGAACAGGGCTGTGGGTGGCCCCCTAACAAAAAAATTAAAAAAGTTAAAATATGAAACCAAAAGTATCTTCTTCCAAGCACTCTCCATTACTTTGTTCTGCATGACAACAAAATTTCACAAAAATACCTTTTTTTGGTTCATTTTCATACTTTTTCTTCCCTGTCTCTCATTCTCTTTAACTCAACCAGAATTTCATCTTATTCTTCCTCTTTAATTTTTATTATTTCTTCCCTTCTATTGATGTTAGGTTTCTTTTTTTCTAACTACTTGATTTGTGGAATTTTATTACTTATTTGAAACTTTTCTTGTTTGTTGATCTAAACCATCATTGCTATGAACTTCCCTCTTAGAATTCCTTTTTGCTGTGTCCCATTTTATTCCCCTGATAACTTGTGTTTTCTGCTGCTACCGGCCTCTCCCTGTGCTCAGCTGATCATGAGGCATCGGGGACAGAAGGGAAGTCCTAGCGCTGGCCTGTCATTCCAATGGAGTTTCACAAGAAGCAGGGGAATCCCCACACAGTCAGGGCAGCCAGTTTCAACATCTGGACTCCACAGCTCGTTAGAGCTCCCTTGGTCTTGTCAGTGTGTGGAATCTATTGCAAGTGTGTGGAAGTCAGAGGTTAGTTAAAACAGAGAAAAAAACAGTGTACTAATAATTGTTCAAAATGATAATACCAGTCTAGAATTGAGCATTGAGCGAGGCAAAGGGATATACATGATAACCTCTAAATGTATGTATAGCAAGCCACAATGTGTAAGAGAAGGGAGAGAGAGAGAGAGAGAGAGAGAGAGAGAGAGAGAGAGAGAGAGAGAGAGAATCAGACAGACAGACAGAGA